>CABHPQ010154307.1:1573-13001 GCA_902168405.1 Peromyscus aztecus | reverse complement strand
TTACAATGGTTGTTCATCAGTCCATCAGCCCCATCTCAGCCCTGAAACTAGCCTTGATTGGGTAATTGGTCTGGTTTGCCTTACTTTTGTTTGTTTGTTTCTGAAAGAAGAAAAGAAATAAACATGAATTTCAGATAGATTTCTTTATTCAGTCTTTGGTTGTGGGGATGTGGAAGCAGAGCTCAACCTTTTCATTTTCCAACAACTCCTTTGAGGCAGGGTCTCTCCATAAACTGGTGCTTTTCCCATTTTGGCTAGCCTGGCTGCCTAGTGCCCTCTTTCTACTCTCTCCTCTCCAGCACTGGGCTTTAGCCATGTGCTGCCATGCCTAGGCTTTGCATAGGTACTGGGGATCTGAACGCAGGTCCTCCTGCTCTCCAGCAAGCAGCTTTCCCACTGAGGTATCCATTTAACCACCCAGGTTTCCCTTTTACATATTTTTTTTGTTTTGTTTTTCTGTTGAATTACAACTCGCATCCAAACAAATGAGGAAAATGTCTTTGGCAAATTTGCAAGGCTTAAATGACCTACAAACCTTCACCAGTGATGGCAGGTGCAGAATCAGGCCATCTTGTGCCTAGGTTGCCTCAGTTCCTCCTGGTGGTATCATTTGCTACATCACACTTAAACTTCATCTTAAACATTGAAATTTGTGTTTTCAGCCCATTGAACACATTGCAGTTGACCCTTTTCATCAGACTTGGGAAAATAATTGGAAGCTAAATAACAACTAAATTAGATTTCCATAATTAGATTTACTATAGGACAGAGCGGCTACCCAGCCATGCTGCCAATGGGAAACCACTACAACCTTCCACAAGTTGGTTTTTAAAATTAATTTGCAATAATTCTCCTTATTTGTTTTGTCCATTGCTTTCTCACTTGCACTTGTGGTTGAGGCTCAGTTCATTATGTGCTGTCCTGAACCTCTGAAAGCTTCGTGAGACTCCTCAGATCAATGTATTACATGTGGGCATTCCTTCATTAGCTGTGTTATGCAGTGGCGTGATAATTAGTGAATGGCTGGGATGTGACACACTTGGGTTAGAATAAGGAAGAACTTGAAATGGATTGTTGAGCAGCTCTGTTCAACCAGAAACTAGAGTAGAATTGGTGTGAGTGACTGTGGATGTGCTTACACAGCAGGGAAGCTTATAGACTGAGAATGCATGGCATAATTTATTTATTTATTTTATTATTTATGCCATGGGTTGTTTATCTGTGCAGTAAAACTAGCCTTATTTTATAATGTAATCCATAAAGGCCACATAAAATGGGACTTACTTTCTCCTTCTTCCTACATGCATTGCTTAAGAATAAAATGAACAAAAGTTTAATGCTGTTAATTTTTCCAGTTAACAAAAGCATAAAAAAAGTAAAAAAGATGCTTAATCCTATGTCAAGAGGGAAAACTGTTAATCTTTTAAATGTTTTGTTTTATTGTCATGGTCTAGGGTAAAATTCCATATATGATGTGCTGTTATTCCACTTCCAACAGCACAGGAGCATTTCCTTTCTGTCTGAGTAGTGTTCTTAGGCTTTGTTTTCAGCGGGTCAGTGACAGTCCATTGCTTCTCTTTTTCATCGTTCTTCACCTGGCTTTGACTATTCGCTTTCTGGCTTTTTGCTGTTTTCATGCTGCACTATAGCGTTTGCATACTCATTGGAAAAGACCCCACTCTTTGGGACACATACAGTGATGCTCTGCAGAACACATGGTAACTCATACATTTAAATGGTCTAATGTGAATTTGCATGTATTTGGTCATGAGCAAATTATTGAATAGTTTTTGAAAAGCTTATCACTCCATTTTTAGTTGAGAACAAATTGAGGCTCAAATAAGTAGTTAATGCAAAGTCTCAGCTAAGGGAAAGTTAGATCTAACCATTCCAGTATAGATTTAATTTTGTTGTGTTCAGAGATGTTTCATTTTTCTTGTATAATTGAACATTATGTCACATCTGAATAGGAATACTTAACTGTGGATTTTTAAAAAATCACCTTAGTGGACTTCTAAGCTGTAACCATATTTATAATAGATATATAAGTCATCAATTTGAAGCATATAAATATTGGCCTCTACTATTAACATAGGGTTCTTTTCAGCCGTTTTGAATTCATACTATTTAGTCACTGCCATTGCATTCTGGGTCTAGTTGTTGGTCCTATTAAGTACCTACCACAATGCTTGTTACACCATGGGTATTCATCAAGAAATTGATAAATGGTCATGATACCTGTTAATGAGGCATGGCATTACTGGGAGAAAATAGGAAAATGGGGTGGGGTGGGGTGTTGGAAAATAAGACATATGCTCTGCTTCCCAGAACTTTGAGGGTTCCTCAGAGGGTCCAGGCTTAAATGCATGAGGAAAGTAACCAGGTCAGGGCATTTGATTAAGTGCTAAATAAGGAGACGAAACAGTGATTTGTATCGCAGTTGCCATGGGAAGGGACATGCTGTGGGTGGTCCTCCAGGACAGCTCCTTGGAGAAACAGGCTGCATCAGTGTTCAATTCCTTGTTCGCTGATCATCGAGGAAGCTGTAGATGTTGCTTTGCTCTTCCTGTGTTCTAAGATCTAACATTGTAACTGCAGGAAGAACAGGTCTTAGATGTCTGCTGAGGGTGACAACTACCATCATTTTTCCCCGTCTGTGTTACTGTTGGGTTCAAATGAAGTCATTTTTCACATCGCTGACATGCTAGAGCAGCTTGATTGCTTCTGGCTCTGAAATCTTGTATGTCTACTCAGTGAACTGTCAATCGTAGATGGTCATAATCTAGCATGTTTGTTGTACCAGAGCCAAGAAGCTCATCATTAACAAAAATGCTACATTTCAAGTGCTTATTGTTTTTAATATTTCACTCCTACATGGGCCATGTGTACATATACTTGTTCATAAGAGTGGCTGAAGAAAACATATATTATTACTTGATTACTTTTCTAAGTGAGGAAAGTGTGATTGCAGAAGTATGTAGCTTTTTGGCATTTCTTCTTAATGTGAATATTAGATAATTTTGGCTTAGTGTAACAGAGTCCCAGGGGGCTGAAAATTCATCTGAGGTATTGGCTAAAATGTTAGATAGGCAGAGCCTGACTCCTTGGTGCTAGGATTCTGATTTAGGAAATTGAGATAAGAAATAGGAATTAGAATTTCAAACAAAGCAAAGCCCTCTAGATAACTTGTGACATACATATAGGAACCAGTTTAGAAAGGCAATGTCCTGGACAGTGGGAATCTACAGAAATAATGCATACCTTATGGAAATGTGGGTTAGTATGTATCTTTTAATTTCAAAGAAATAAATCTACAGGAGTATTATAGGATGCCATTGCAATTCCACATAGCTGCTACATGAATTAACTGTTTAACTTTTTTTTTTTTTTTGTTTTTTTTCGAGATAGAGTTTCTCTGTATAGCTTTGGAGCCTGTCCTGGATCTCAATCTGTAGACCAGACTGGACTCGAACTCACAAAGATTCACCTGGCTCTGCCTCCCGAGTGCTGGAATTAAAGGTGTGCGCCACCACCTCCCGGTCTGTTTAACTCTTGTATTTATATGCATACCATAGTTCATACAAGATAAGTAATGACTGCCTACAAGATGTTACCATCAAACATTACATATGTACTGGAGTCTGGCCCTCGGATCAAGTGTTCTTTAAGTCACCTTTATAAAGGGTAATGAGGAATGTTTTCCTGTGGCTCAGCTTATTTTCCAGAATGGCTTGTTCTTAGAAGTGTGAGTCAGGTTTTTGATCACTAATTTTACAAGTTTTCCTGTAAGTACTTCTGGCTCAAAGAACCTATTTCACTTTGAGTCAGCTCGACAAATTGGAATGTTACCTGTTATCTGCCAAGCCTGTGTTACTTGATGGGGATGATGCTTCAGAAAAAGCCGGTACTTATGCGATATTTACTGCAGATCAGATACTGTTAACACTTTTATAGTCGGCCAGTTGACCCAGGGAGTGGAGTACCAATCAGCCACTGTTAGCTTTGCTGGAGGATTTCAATTCACCTAAATCTTATAAAATTCCATTAAGCTTCTGTCCCCACCTAACAAATAAGGGATTTGGCTGAGAGAAGTGACCTTCTTCATCTAAGGTGGTTTCAGGATCTAACTCCAACAGCCTGTTCTGAAAGAAAAAACAGTATTTTCATTCTGTTTTTCTTAATTAATTAAAATATCATTATATCATTCCTCCTCTTTTTCTCCCCCTATCCCTCCCATACCAGTTCTCCCTCTCCAAAATTTATGATTTCTTGTTCTTTAACCATTGTTGTTAGACACAAACATACACACATGCACACATACACACATGCACACATACACACATACACACACACGAGAGAGAGAAAGAGAGAGAGAGAGAGAGAGAGAGAGAGAGAGAGAGAGAGAGAGAGGAATAAACAAATAAATAGAACATTCTGATTCTATTCAGTGTTGGTTGCATGTATGTTTTTCTAGGACTGACCATGAGGTATTGGCTAACCAATCTGGGGCTCATTCCCAGGGCAGACTAATTCTCCCTCTCTCAGTAGTTGTTACTTGCTTATAGTTCTTCATCAAAGGCTTGGGCCTTGTGATATCCCCCCATCTGCATTGGGATGTCAACTGCTGTTGATCTTCAGGTCCTGTTTGGGTAGCCACGTTGCTAAGGTGTCATGCAGCTTTCCCATCTTGGCTAGAAGGGACACTCTCACAGTGTACTTCCTGATCCTCTGACTTGCAACAGTTTCCCACCGTTTCTTCTGCCTTGTTCCCAGCCCTTGGATGTAGGACTGTTTTGCAGATGTATCGATTGGGCCTGGGCATCTCACTGTCAGTTGTTCTCTGAATTTTTACTGGTCATGGCTTGCTATAATGGACTCCGTCTACCTCTTTGTGTGTATAAGAATACATATTTACAATACAGTTATGGATTACATTGTTTTAGTAAAGTAGTGGTAGTAGATCTGCCTGTAAGATCCATAGTCACTAGCCATGTGTGTGGCTAACTTATAGTACGAGGCATTATTCCTCTCCGATTGGATAGGCCTTAAGTACAATTCATCAAGTGTTGGTTACTGCCATGATATAAGTGCCACTATTGCACCTTTGTGGATATCTGGCCATGGTGACTCATAGGTATCAGGGATGGGTAAGAACATTGGTTGCTTTTCTTCTCTGGCAGCTTACACATCATGTTCTGGTACTATGAGAGTTATTATTCAGGAAGGAGGCTTTGGGGTCTATTCTAGCTCAAATCCTTCAAGTCCTATGTCCAGTGTGCATGCTGCCAGTTACCTTCAACTTTTGAAAGCAACCAAAGGTAACTGCAGTAGCCTATATTATTTTGGGATCACTTGGACTCCCCTGATCAACAACTCAAAAGCAAATTTCTCATTCCTGGTAGTAAGGTTTTTGTTAGATAGTCTCTGATGTCCAGTTTTGTATCAACTTGACACAAACTAGTGTCATCTGAGAGGAGGAATCCTCAATGGAGAACATGCCTCCATAAGACTGGGCTGCAGGCAGTAGGGCTTTTTCTTAGTTATGATTGATGTGGGAGGGGCTACCCCTGGGCTGATGGTCCTGGGCTCTATAGGAAAGCAGGTTAAGAAAGCCATGAAGAACAAGCCAATAAGCAGCATCCCTCTATGGCCTCTGCATCAGCTTCCTGCCTCCAGGTTCCTGCCCTGTTTGAGTTCCTGCCTGACTTACTTTGATGATGGACTACAATGTAGAAGTTAAAGCCAAATAAACCTTTTCTTTCCTAATTTGTTTTTGGTCATGGTGTTTCATTACAGAACAGAAACCATAACTAAGATACAGTCTATGGCTCTTGAGGGAAGCATTATCACCCAAGTGATATAATGTGATCTAAACCAGATGCACACCTACACACATGCATGCATGCATGCACACAGGCACACTGTATGTAATTTTAGGTAAATATAAATAGTGATTCCCTATGTCATTTTCAAACATCCTTGGTGTTATATATCTTTCTCTTTCTCTCTTAACCACTATTCATGGATAAGTACAAATGGCTATGATTTATTGAGCTTTCTATGTGAGCAGGATGCTGTATTTTTCAGAACACTTTTCAAAAGCATCTTTTGGTTTTGATAGAACATCTATGAGACATAAGTTTCCTGGGAGATAGGGTCCTTATGATCCTTTTGCCATGGGCAGCTTCATGCTGCCCACTGTTGACCAAATATTTTCAATTAATGTTTTTGAAACCCTACATTAATATTTTCCAACACAACTGTCTATAATGGTTGAAAGGCCCTATAAATCTGTTCTGTGCAGTACAAAAGTCTCATGAGGCAAGTAAAGATGTGAAGTGTAAGGAATGAAATTTTGACTGATGTTGGCCTAATTTAAACAGTGACTACTATCTTGAAGAGAGCAGCTGCAAACCTGTCTCTTTGCTATACTTTCTTAACCTACTCAAGGCCTCACTACTTGGGGTGGTAGTGGCCAGGATTTGAGCCAGCTGCTGTGAATGTAACACTGGTATAACTTCAGATAGATGACACAGGGAGTGTCATAGTTTTCTTTGGGGCTTAAAGATTTGATTTAGATAAATTTGAATAAATGTGCATGCTGTGGTCTGTAAATTTTCCAAAAACAAGGATGGCATTTTGTTAATTTTATTTATTCAAAGTATATTCTGTATAGTAGAATAATAGTTTGCCATCTTTCTTTGTGAAGCACTAGTTAGTAAATATTCCTTGGGTCACATATTTTCTATTGCAAGTTACCCGAATCATCTATGCCATTGTCCTGCAAAAGCTGCCATCAACAATAGGAAAACAACTGAGCATGCCTTTGTTCCTATAAAACTATAAAAACTGAGGTCGTGGCCAGTGAGATGGCTCAGACAGTAAAAGCACTTGCTGCAGAGCCTAACGTCCTGAATTCATTCCTACATCACACATGATGAAAAGAGAACCAACTTCTGCAAGTTGTCCTGACCTCTACAGACATGCCATAGCATGCACTTGTACCTACACACATGTGTTTTGTGCACACTCACACACACACACACACACACACACAAATTACGTAATAGAATAAGTATTAAAAAAAAAACCACACATATACACATTAACAACAACAAAAACAGATGCCAATATAGCGGTGGAATGAGGATGATTTTGAGCCAACCTGGCTTACATAGTGAGATGTTGTCTTAAATACCAAAAAACACATGCAGACATACATATACATGTAATGTACACACATACAAATGTCAAACCTGTTTGGTTCTAGAGCCATAGTCTGCTGAGCTAGAATTAGAACCATACTTTTCTGCTTAAAATGAGTAAATGGATATTTTGGTTTGCTGTTTAATTGTGTGCATATTCCTGAGAATTCAGTAGTGAGAGGCCTGGTAAGAGTCATATTTTTACTTGTGTATGCCAGTGTCAATAATGAAAGACTTCATCCATAAATATGATCCAATGACATGAACAGTATGGTTTTAGTTCTTAAATAAAAAGGAAGAGGAACAAGAGTAAGAGTGGAGGACTATGTGATGTAGAATACAGAGGTCTTTTCCTTGGTGATATGTGAGACCCTGATAACCAGGAGGGAGCAGCCCAGTGAAGGACAATGGACAGAGAATCCCAGGTAAAGGGAACCATAAACAGGCTCACATGCAGAAATGACTTTGTATCTTTGATCTTATCACACCAAGCTCGTGGGGGTCAAGTGTGCCAATAGAGCAGTGACAGGGGTTAAGTAGGAACTTGCTGTGTCCAGAACCGCCCGCTGTGACGTCGATAGTAAGAAGGGAAGGAGACAGTGGGAAAGGAAGAGAAACAGGAAATGATTTTTAACCTGTAAAACTTCTTTCTGTAGCAGTGACATTTAGGCATCTCTACATTACACCTACTTGCTCTTACTATCCTCTACCCCAACAGCTCAGGTTTGCTGCAAGCCCTATAGAAACAGTGCATGGAAAATTTCCATCCTTTCCGGCTACCTGGCTTGATCCCCAGAGCTTCTTATTACTATGAAGCATGTCTGTGTAAGTGTTGTGGTTTAGGTTTGTTTTATTAATGTTTAATTTTCACAGCCTCCTTGCCAATTCCAAGATATCATCTGAGTCGTTTCAGATGTCTGTAGTATAGAAGTCTCCAGAAGGTTTAGCTAGTCATAAATCTGTGTTAAGTTTGTGGCTACAACCAGTTAAGAATATCCTTGGACAAGCTGGAAGCTTTTTCCTTTGAGTTTATTATTTTTAAATTACTGCTTTAAAATTTCTTGGTTTATTTTGTATGTGTATGTGGGTATACATGTATGCCCCAGTGTGTGTGTGTGTGTGTGTGTGTGTGTGTAGAACAGAGAACTAGGGAGTCAGTTTTCTTCTTCCTCTCTGTGAGTCCTGGGCTCAAACTCAAGTCTCAAGTTGTCTGACTTGCTGGCAGGCACCTTTACCCTCTGATCCAAATCACTTGCCCTAGTTTGCTATTTTTTTTAAGTTGAGCTATATTTTAAAACGTACATTTAATATCTTTGAAGTCAATGTGTATTTCATAGGTCTGAGAATGGTGTAAAATGGAATTCTCTGGCTTCATTTGGCAGCATAATCAAAGTGTATCATCTTGTTTAACTGTTTGTTCAACTTTGCCTAGTGCAGTGGAATACAAATATTTGACCTTCTTGACAAAGATGGATGGGTTGAAGCAACACCCCATGATATCATTAGGCTGTCGAATAACATCATTATTCATGATTACAAGGAATTACTCAGGTGAAATGGCAAACCTATTATTTGTACAGAGAGAGTGATTGCTCTGTCCTTGTCGTTCCAACCCCGAGTTGAATTGACGATAAGATATGTGTATTTATTTTACCACAGAAATCTTTAATAGCTTAATTTAAATAAATGGAACCAATTATAATTAGTAATTGAGCAAATCAGATCATATACACTCTTCTAGAAAGAAGTTGGTAGTCTATAAATCTAAAGAGACATTTTCATCATTTATGGAATTATTTCATCTATATGAATTCATTTTCTGTTTTGTTAATTTTTTCACAGATTGAAATATGGGCAAAGCAATATTTCAAATAGAAAATTTGATAAAATGCCTTACAGTTTGAAAGACAGTGTAAGCAATGTTATTCCTGATAACTTTCCATGTATTGAAAAGTTGTGACCTGTAGCCAGATCTCCCACCTGCTTTTGTAGCTAAATCTATTAGAACACAGCCTTTGTTCATGGACTATGGCTTGTTTCTTTGTTATGCTGGCAGAGCTGAAGGGTGTGTGACAGAGATTGAATGGTCTGTCCACAAATCCTGGAATAATAATAATAAACTCCTTTTTTGAGACAGAGTTCTCTGTGTAACAACCCTGGCTGTCTTGAAACTCATTTTGTAGACCAGGATGGCCTCAAGCTCACAGAGATCTGCTTGCTTCTGCTGCCCAAGTGCTGGGATTAAAGGCATGTGCCACCACACCAGGCTGAACCTGGAATTTTAAAAAGAGATTTATTATTTTTGAGTGTGTATGTGCGACACACATGAGTACAGATGCCTGAAAAAGATCCCCCTGGAGCCGGAGTTACACATTATTGTAAGCCACCTGAAGTATGTGCCGGGGCTTGAACTCTGGTCCTCTGGAAGCACAGTATCTACCCTTAACTGCTGAGCCATCTCTTCAGCCCTAGAGCCTAGAGTTTTACTGTCTAGCCTTTTACAGTAGTTTGCAGTCCATCCCTGAAAAACTAAATGAAAACATAAAGCATTGTACTGATTGGTCCCAGTGCAGTGTGGGAAATTTCTAGACTGTAGAAAGCTAGGAGAAGTGCATTTCAGAGTCTGGGGGAGGACGCATGGGCTGTGCAACACATGCCCTTCCTTCTACGTCAGCTTCTTCAGAAGTGAACTGGCATTAGCACTCTGTGTGGTAAAGCAGGAAAGAATGAAATCAACTTTCCATAGAGCAATTTCAGTCTCTCTTCTGAAACTGTGGGATAAGCTGGCCATGATGGACAAACTAGGGTTTCCACAAAACTTTTTTTATGGATCTCTGTACACAACACACACACACACACACACACACACACACACACACACACACCAAAAAAAGGAAAGAAAAGAAATCATGAATTAATATGATCATGAGTATAAAAATAGTTGTTCCTCAAATACATTTACAGAAATACTCTAAAAGCATTGTGTAACCTCTGGCAGATTCTGAAATTGGCCATGTTTACTTGTAGAGTGGTTTAATTTTTTAAATTATATAAAAGACAGTTTAAATATTCTTTAAAGTATAAGGAATAACATGGCAGATACATTAAAGTTTTGGTATATTTTCATGTATGATTTGAGACTTACTTAAAAATGCAGTTGCTGCTTTCCATGTCCTCATCAACTCTTTCACAGCAGAACTTGTAAGCATTTTCCACCCTGGTGAACATAAGGTGCTACCTGACTGTTGTTTAAATTGTCACATGTGCTCTTGTCCCTGGAGAACAACCATTGATATGCTGCATGGGTCCCTGGTCTCCCTTCTGTCATTTTTCATGTATCATGTGCTTTATCTATTTTTCATGGATCACTTTTTCCACTGATTTATATTTTTTCTAGTGATTTCTATATCTAAATTCTTTATTATTATATTTGTTTCAAGACATTTTCTGATTTGTAGCTTAGAATTATTTTTTGTGTGTTCAGGTTATTTATATGTGTGTTTATATGGTCATTTTCATAATTTATTATAGCTAAATTTAATAATATTTTCCTTTTGGTTTATGAAGTTAGGATCTAGCTTAGTAAATTGTTCCTGATCCTATTATAATAAAAGTACTTTCTCATAAGATTCTTCTGAAGCATTAATATTTTTCTTATTGGGCATTTTGCTTGCATGTGGTATGTATTAATCAGCTTTTCTACAGATAGACAACTAATCTGTCTTTTCCCATGTTCTTAATTTGTTTTTATTTTATTTTCTAATTAATTAGTTAATTAATTAATTAATTTTGAAACAAGGTTCCAGTATATAGCCCTGGATGATCTAGAACTTTCTATGTATACTAGGCTGGCCTTGAACTCACAGAGGTCTGCCTGCCTCTTTCTGTCAGTACTGTGATTAAAGGTGTGCACTACCACACCCAGTCCATAGTCTTGATGTCTATGTTGGAGATGTTTCTTTCCTGTCAATTGAGTTCATTTAGTCTATTGAGTCTTAGTTTCTCGTGCTCTGACTGCTGAGTAAGGGTATGTCTTTTCTACAAATGGCTAGTCGGTCCTTTCTTCCTTGCATTTCCTTTCTTTCTTTCTTTCTTTCTTTCTTTCTTTCTTTCTTTCTTTCTTTCTTTCTTTCTTTCTTTCTTTCTTTCTTTCTTTCTTTCTTTCTTTCTTCTTTTTTTCTTTCTCTCTCTCTCTCTCTCTCTCTCTCTTTCTCTCTCTCTCT
>CABHPQ010154306.1:0-30736 GCA_902168405.1 Peromyscus aztecus | reverse complement strand
TGTGTGTGTGTGTGTGTGTGTGTGTGTGTGTGTGTGTGTGTGTGTGTGTGTTCGTTCATGTATACATGTAGAGGCCATGGGTTGATGTTGGGTGTCTTCCTTTATCACTCCCAACCTAATTTTTTAACAGTCTCTCATTGACAGAGCACATCAGTTTGGCTAAACTAACTGGCTAGCAACCTCCAGAGACCCTCCTGTCTGCTTCTCCAGGATTATTATAGGCATACACTATCATGTGCAGCTTTTATTCAAGTGCTCGATATTCAGAATCAGGCCCTAATGCTTACATGATAAGCATCTCTTTAGCCCTGTTGACTTAGGAAAGTCTTGTTTGTTTGTTTTGTAGACAGGGTCTCACTATGTAGCTCTGGCTGTCCTGGAACTCACTATATAAACTAGGCTGGCCACAGAGACTTGGAAAACTTAGTATGTTCAACTAAGTATATAAGAATCTGCTGCTGTATTTATTTAGCAGATTATGTAATATATAACTGGAGTTAAAGAGATGGCTCGGCAGTTATGAGTGCTTGCTGCTTTTGCAGGGGACCTGAGTTCGATTCTTAGCACCTACTTTGGACAGCTTACAACCATCTGTAATTCTAGTTCCAAAGTGATCTGATGCATCCATGGGCACTCGAGTTCCTGTGGACTGACTCATACACATACACTCAATTAAAAATAGTAAAGTGGATTTTTTAAAGTCAGAGTTCCTGAGATTGATGGTTTTTGTCTGCATGTGCACATTCATTCGCACACTAATATTTATTGAGCTCTCTTTAAAGTATAGGAGGCTCAGTGGAGGATAGCAAAATTGAAAAGAGATTCAGACCCCACTCGTGTTCAGAGTGCTAGCTCAAACTGGAGAGTAAGAAACACGTGGAGCTAGAATGCTGCTAGGTGGGATTCTGGTCTCCTGAGCCGTGGCTAGATTTTTCCTTATCTTTTGTTTGTATATTTGATCAGGATTCACATTCATGTGGACTGCTAGAAAGCCAAGCACCAAACAGTGTAATATGGTCTGTGTTTGGTTTCTTGGTTGGCTTGTGTCAACACCCAGTTTTCTCTTGGAGTCTTTTTGTCATTCACTAAACACTACTAGTTTTGTGCCAGACTTTGCACAAGGACCTGCTGAATGAGATGTAACTCTCTGTCCTTACACAGCTCTTGGCCTCCAGGGGAGTACAAGTCAGTATTGCACAGGTTCAATGTAGTCATGCAGCGTTAAGTACGGGAGTGGCCAGCACACATTCTCCAGGACAGAAGAGAGGCCAGAGAGTGCTTTTCGTAGTGAAGTCACTAGTGAGGCTGAGAGCAGCAATTCAGTGAGGTCAGAAGCAGATGGCAGGTTATGAAGGGAGACAGGAGTGTAGCTGGAGTGGTAAGGGGTGTCCAGGAGAGTTTTATACGTGAGCGAGTCGAAGGGACTTTAGTGTGGAGTCAGTCACTTGGGAGAAAGATGCTGCCCAGGTGAGGTCCCTGAAAGAGGCAGGGATGGATGGGGCCCAGAGCTTACATGGAACAGGTTGGCTCTGTGTGACAGGAGAGAAGCAGGGATGGTTGGACAGTATCTTAACTACCTTCCTGGTGCTGTGATAGCGTACCCCGACAAAAACAACTAAAGGTCAGAGGTTTATTCTGGCCCACAGTTAAAGGATCTAGTCCATTCTGGCAGGCACCAGGAGCTTGAGGCAGCTACTCACATTTCATCTGCAGTTAGGAAGCAGAGTGGTTAGTGCTGATGCTCAGCTGGCTTCGCCTTTGTGTGCAGTCCAGGACCCAAGCTCAGGGAAGGAAGGAGGAGTGGGCTCCCCACCTCAGTTAACTTACCGAGATCATCCCTCATAGGTATGCTTACCCCAGTTGTTTGTTCCTTTGGTGGCTCCAGATCTCATCAAGTTGACAGTTGAGGGTTTTGTTTGCTTGCTTGTTTTTATGAGTGTTTTGCTGCCTGTGTGTATGTGCACCATGTGCATGCCTGGTGCCCTCAGAGGTCAAAGAAGGATGTGGGATGCCCTGGAACTGGAATTACAGATGGTTGTGAGCCACCATGTGGGTGCTGGAAACCTGAATAACAAGTGTTCTTACACACTTGAGTTATCTCTCCAGCCCCAACAATTAAGATTAACCATCATGAGTACCCAGGTTTTTATTTGGGGAATAAGGGAGAATGCTTTGAAAAAAAACGTTAGGGAATGAGGTTGCAAAGAATTGGAATAGCTGGGCCAAGCAAGAAAACTGCTCCAAAGCCAAGTGAGAGGCTGTGAATTTGCTGTGTTTCTGTCTGTGTGGTTTTAGTCTTATAACACAGGAACAGGATGCAGGAGTTTTATTCACTCATGTAGCACATGCATACTTACTGTGTCTTGGTGGGAGCCAAGTGATGTACTAAGTGCCAGAAATCCATTTCCATTAACAACATGGACCTCATGGGCAAAGAACTCCATTTTAAGTTGAAAATTAAATAAGCAGGAGTTAGCTAGATCTCCAGAGTAGGAATGGAAAACGGAAGGAATTGTGTAATGCAGAGGAGATGTACATAAGGTCGGGGAGAAGGAACTCGTTGCTGAGGATCAAACCTAGTGCCTTGTATGTGCTAGGCAGACACTCTACCACTGAGCCACACAGCCATTGGGGTCAGGAGTGGATATGACACACACTAAAAATAGAGAGGAGGGAGAATGCCAGAGCCCAGAGTCCACAGACCATATTAGCCTGCAAATGGAACCACTGAGGTTTTAGTATTGCCGAATGGGCTGATTGACACTTAAAACAAAATCCAGTCTGAACAGTAAGTGAATGACAGGTGTTTGTATGCTTTGAACTACTTTCAATGAGAAAATATTTTATAATATATATATATATATATATATATTATATTTTCCCCCTTGGTTTTTCGAGACAGGGTTTCTCTGTGTAGCTTTTGGAGCCTGTCCTGGAACTCACTTTGTAGACCAAGCTGGCCTCGAACTCACAGAGATCTACCTGCCTCTGCTCCCAAGTGCTGGGATGCCACCACTGCCCGACTTTTTTTTTTTTTTTTTTTTTTAATGGGATCCTTTCTTGGGGGTGTGTATGCCAAGTTTATCTTTAACAATTGGCAGGGGACCTTAAAATTCATGTTTGGCAGCCAGGCTAAGGGAAAGTGTCCTGTGGTGGAGTCGATGAGTAGTAGGCTCCCATTCATCTGGTAGAGCATGCGGGAAATACAAATAGTGGGGGTGGGCAGTATGCCCTGCCTTGTGAAGGAGCCTCCATCCCTTGGGGTGAAAGAGGAACAGCTTGACCTGGCGAGGCACCTCGTGCAACTCCTCAACCTTTCCTTCCAGAATCACTAGAGCTCTCATGGACTCACTTGGGCCTGAGTGGCGCCTGAAGCTGCCCCCCATTCCTGTGGTGCCTGTTTCAGCCCAGAAGAGATGGAATTCCATGCCTTCGGAGAATCACAAAGAGACAGCTAAAAACAAATCCAAAGAAACTACAACTGCGAAGAGCAGAGGTGAGCTCTTTCCAAGTGTCAATCTAAGAAGTTTAGAGTGGCCTTCCAAGAGCTGGCCTCATGCAGCTGTTAGGCAATAAATAAAGTGAAAAACATCATAAAAGGGTCTCAACTGCTTAGAGATTATCTCCTTGACTGGACAGTGAAGTCGTCAGTGAAAGGCTTAAGTGATCGAAGATGTGTAAACCTGGCCTGGGACATGGGTGCAAGTGCTAGCTCTCACTCACTAGCAGTACTTGGAGTGTGTTGCTTAGAATGTTTGAATTGCAAGAACAGAAACTTCAATGTGGCAAAATAATAAAGGAAATGTATTGGCTCATAATTATATATGTCATGCCAAAAACCCCATCCCACTCTTACC
The DNA here is from genome assembly GCA_902168405.1 of Peromyscus aztecus. Classification (NCBI taxonomy): domain Eukaryota; kingdom Metazoa; phylum Chordata; class Mammalia; order Rodentia; family Cricetidae; genus Peromyscus; species Peromyscus aztecus. Next base: position 26,879 of record CABHPQ010154306.1, on the reverse strand, counting down.
TGCCCCTCAACTCAATAGTTTTTTTGTTTTTCAATTCAGTTAAAAGATACTTCCTTCTATATAACTTAACTTGTGTTTTCCCAGTGTCCTGGTGTGATTGGTCACAGGCTCCTGTGACCAAGAGATGAAGTTTTCTAACTGTCTCAGCGCCCCCCCCCCCCCCGTACCATCCCCATAACTAGAAAGTGATGCCTCCCTGAGAACACATGTCCTGGGTGAACCTGGAGAAGAATGAATAAGGACAGACAGACAGCTGGGCAACCATAGCAGGGGATTGTCTGCTGGGAAGCTCTCACTAATGTTCCAGGAGAACTGTCCCAGGCTAGCAAGTGTGAGTCAAGACAGGGGAGTACAGAAGGACAGGGGTAGAGCTCTTTTATGGACAAGTTGGTCTTAGATAGTGGAAGAGGGCAGCATTACTCCTCTTTGCAGGAAGCTCCCTAGACAGCATGTGGGAGCCTGGTTGTTGTTTTCCACTCTTAGAAGGAAATTACAGAGTGCTAATGAACTAGATGGCCTCAAGGTACCTGGCTTTTATTTTGTTCCTCTGGAGTCACTGAGCCATGTGGTACAGGCCCTGTGCTAAGCAGTAGAGACAGAGGACAGAACTTGACCTTTAGGGAGCTCCTGGTCTAGGGAGAAATGGAGTTATGATGATGGTGTTTTAAGATATATGGAGGAAAAGCAGGTGCCATGGAATTGTTAGTGTTGGGAAGTTGACATTGAGGAGTCAAGACAAGGTTCACACTAGGGTGTGATAAAAGTGATATCTTGAGCTGGACCTTAAAGGATGAGGTCATTAGGGAGGAAAATTGGGGGCAGAAGCAATGGAAGGAGCTGGAGAAGGGAAATGCATGAATAAACATGGCTGCAGGGACATTGCAGAGCTCAGGTGAAACTGAGTCTGCATGCATCCACCCTCCTGGGCTGCTTCTAGAAACTCATGCTCCTGTGCACAGGAGTGGTCACTGCAGAATGTTTTGTGATAGCAAAACAAAACTAGAAATAACCCAGGTCTCCACAAATGAGAGGAGGGGACAGATCCTTCCTGGAATTTTGGAAGTGAAAATGTATCAACATAGACAAATGTCAGGAATAGAGTGTTGAGGGACAGCAACCAAGCCATAAGAGACTGTTTGGAAATACTTGCTTCTTTATAGGATGCTCCACGACAAGTGGCTTATAGGTGCTTTTGTATCCACAGCTGTGGTTTATATGGATTGAGATAGTTAGCTTAAGGGAAGGGGAAGCACAGAATTAGAAAGAATAGTCTTTCAGGAGTGGGTGGGTTGGGGAGGGTCCACAGGGCTTCCGGTCCTAGTAATAATTCCTAAGCAGGGGATGAGTCGGGGCACTGATTTTATTTCCGCACCTTGGCCCTGGTTGTAAACACCGAGTGTTTTCCCATGGTAGTTCGTAAAGATTCAAATGTGGTGCTGTGGAATGAGGCTGGGACAATTGACTGGAGCCACACAGTCAACGAGCTTCACACACCAGTGTGAGCAGCTTGGGTTTCACCTTGTTCTCTGCTCTCTCCCTTTAAGGGCTGGGGCAGAGCTGCGGGGCAGGTGAAGGTGGATACTCACAGGCTCCCAGCACATCAGACAAGCCTCTTCAGCCCCTTTCTGAAGCCCAGAAGCCTCAGCCTTTCTTTACTAGATGCTTCTCGTTAAGTTTGTAGGCTGTTCTCCACTTTGGCCTGTATTATTCTCAGATCTGATCCTGATATAGCCCTTCACACTGGGGAGGAAACGGAGGTACTGAAGTTAAGTGGGTCGTGCAGAACATTCCAGCTACCCAGTGGCAGTACTAGAAGTAAACCTGGCTTGCTTTTTATCATGTATATATTATGCATGTGTAAATGTGTTTGTGTGTGGCTAGAGTTTTCCTGACTGGCCCACGGTCAGGATAAATCTCTTTCACCTGCCAGTCCCACAGCCGCTCAGACCCAACCAAGTAAACACAGAGACTTATATTGCTTACAAACTGTATGGCCGTGGCAGGCTTCTTGCTAACTGTCCTTATATCTTATATCAATCCATTTCTATAAATCTATACCTTGCCACATGGCTCGTGGCTTACCGGCATCTTTACAAGCTGCTTGTCCTGGCGGTGGCTGGCAGACAGTGACTCCCTCTGCCTTCCTGTTCTTTTAATTCTCTCTGTTAGCCCCGCCTATACTTCCTGCCTAGCCACTGCCAATCAGTGTTTTATTAGCAACACATTTGCCATACAGAATTTCCCACAGCATTTGTGAGTCTCCATTCTCTTCTAACAAAAACCTTTAATTGACTAAAAGCCATTAATTAGGGACTGAGTAGTCAGGAGGAGTGGTCTGCAGCCGCCCAGGCAGTCCCTGACTTGGAAGAGATGCTGCTGAAGAGATCTCACTGATCTCCTTTGAGCACCTGATCCATGGTTTTTTCCTCTTATGAATTTGTGTCTAGTGCCTTCTGCTGGGGATGTGGAGAGAGCCCGAGTTCTGAAGGAAGAAGGCAATGAGCTGGTAAAAAAGGGCAGCCACAAGAAAGCCATTGAGAAGTACAGTGAAAGCCTCTTGTGTAGTGGCCTGGAGTCTGCCACGTACAGCAACAGGTACCTTCTGCGTAGCTGCTGGCTCAGGGTTCTCCAAAGGCTCTTCTGAACGCTGGGATGTGGCTCAGTGGGGAGATGCTCACCTGCCATGGGCTCCGGGGGTGGGGATGTAGCTCAGATAGATCGTTTAGTTTAAGTGTGGGGAGAAGAGGTATCAGTCAATAAATAATGTTGGGTTGTCCAGGTGGGGGTTAAATACAAATTCTTCCTCTCTGTATTTTCAAATAAAGTTTTAGAAGAGCACAACTTCAAACGTAAAAACAGAACAGTTGTGGAAGAGCCTACAAGCTGATTACCTCACAGTGTGGAAAGAAAACCCCACAGAAGTCATTAAGGATAAATTGGATAATTTTGTTTTTATAATAGTAAAACACCTTATATAAAGAAGTTCGGCTTTTCATGTTTATAGCAACTAACATAAGACCCTAGATGTGATTGATACCCAGCAGGACCAGGAAAAATAGTAACTAAAATTCATTAGCTACCATTTTCTTCCATCTTCACAGAAATTAAAATTTGAGGCCCAGGTTTGTTACAATTCTAGGAAAAGAGACTCTTGGTAACTCCTTCAGAGTGCCTGGCAGTTACAGAATTTGAGCTGTTGGTGTCTCTTGGTCTGGCAGCCTCTTCCCCGGGGGAGTTCACTGCAGCATTCTGTACTTACCATGCTGGAAATAATGAAAATACTTGCAGAGAGGGAATTGGTAAAACAAATGATGCCATATCCAACTGTCGGGTGCTCTGTATCCACTAAAAACAGTGAGGGAAAATGAGTGGCCAGATTGACAGGCTTCCTTCTAGTGACTATCTTTGAAGAAAAGGACCAGACTGGGATGATAAAAATCACACTGGCTATTTTCCACCTTTTATTATGAGACATTTCAAAGTATGGGGAGCTGGAAATATGCAAGTACCTTGAACACCCATCTACTCAACATCTAAGTTGTCCAGTAGATACACAGTGCTGGGGACCCTATCCAGTGCTGAGCTCTGGACTCCATCCCTAGCCCAGTCCATGTTATTGTTGATTGTTCCAAAGTAATTGCTTACATCCTCACACTTTACCCCTGAAATGTCAGCAAGCATAATGTTAATTAGTATTTAATATTCATGCATTTATTTTTTCTTAAAATGGGTAAGTTTTTCATCTGTTGAGGAAAATGTTTGGAGAACTTTTCTTTGCTTGAAGAACCTGATGCAGGGTGGTGAATGACAGAAGTATGCAAGGTCAGGCTCTGGGTTCCTGCAGACCCACTGGTTTGAACTCCAGCTCTGCCTCTCACTGGTAGTAGGCCTTGGGCAAGTCCCTTGACTCCTGAGCCAGTTATGAAGCTTCTTATAGCCTTTGCATCTGCAGAAAAGGCTAGGGAACTGGAGAAATGGCCAGCAGTTAAAGAGCACTGGCTGCTCTTCCGGGGGACCCAGTTTCAGTTCTCAGCACTTATGGCAGCTCACAGCCACCTGTAACTAGTTCCAGAGGATCTAACACCTTTTTCTGGCCTCCATGGGCTCCAGCACACATGTGACAATAACACACACACACAAACCTAAATCTTGGGAGGTGAGGCTAGACTTGAGAGGATTGAGGTAGAACAGCAGCACAGAATGGATGCTCAGCAAATCGGGTCATCCCCAACTGCCTCCATCTTGCTTGAGGGGACCCACAAGTGACTGAACTTGTGCAATGGTCTTTCCACATCAGAGCGCTCTGCCATCTGGTCCTGAAACAGTACAAGGAGGCAGTAAAGGACTGCACAGAAGCCCTCAAGCTGGATGGAAAGAATGTGAAAGCGTTTTACAGACGGGCTCAAGCCTACAAGGCACTCAAGGTAAAGGATCCCTGCTCAGAAACCCAACTATAGTCAGATTTATGCCAGTGCTGGCTCCTGCAGTATCAAGCAAAGCAGTGCTTACTGTGTCCTCCCAAGCCCTGCGACAGCTCTGGTCTGGGGTTTGAAAACATCTCCTGCCTCAGCAGCTTTCCCACTCCAGTGGGTCTCACCTCCTCCCTTCCCCAACTCTTCTTTTCTCTTTCATAGGACTATAAATCCAGCCTTGCAGATATTAGCAGCCTCCTACAAATCGAACCCAGGAATGGCCCTGCACAGAAGTTACGGCAGGAAGTCAACCAGAACATGAACTAGAACCCCAAGAGGGCAACAGGAACCCTCTACCCGACCTTCTGAGAGAAGGAAGCTAGGGGCCTCCCCTGCATCTGCCCCCAATACCCAGCATGCCCCTACGGGAGTGCAAAAGCAACCCCACTTTGGCCCCTTGGAGAGGTAGCAGCCTTCCACCTGAGAAGCTTCGCTTGTCCCAATTAAGTCCATTACAGACAAGCACAGGACAGTTTTTTTTTCTTTTCCAGAAAGGTCTCCACTGGAGCTAAAGTGTGAAGGTCTAGCCCTAGCCTCATCCCCTTGCTTCAGCCTGGTCCTCATCAACAAAGTCCTTGGCAATTGTCATGCCCCAGATGTGCCGCAGACTGATTGATGCCCTTGTGGTGTCCCCAGACCCCACGCACGCGTCTGCAGTTAGTCTGAGCTGGGAGGGTAGTGTTGACAGGCTAAAGTGCTGGCTTACCTGCACCCAGAGCAGCCTGTTGAGCTGGTTCTCCAAGGCTGCCATCTCCCCAAGGGTACAGCTGCTGTCTGCACCCGTCCTTGGCACAGTGTCCTGTGTTGAGCCCCCAGTGCCTTTAGTCCAGGCCCTTTGTGGGAAGGCAGAGCCTGACCCTTGGAGGCTCTGTGCTGCTGCCTTCTGTATGGAGCTACGTACACTGTTCAGAGAGCCCGAATTCCTCCTGGGATGGGGAGAGAGGCCTCCTTGAGATTACTGTCCCTCCAGTCTGAGCAGGAACTGACCTTCCCCCGACAGCAGCCCCTCAGGCTTCTTTGTTGTTTTCTGTCGTTATTGTTAATATGTTGAAGTTAATTGAATGATTTTATTGAACTGTGTGTTGCTGTTGCATTAAAAGGTTTTCTTCTGTACAACCGGCTTTTTCATGTGTCTTCTCAGCCTTGCATCTGAAACTCGGTAGTGATAACAACTTTTGTGTTATGTTGAATATAGCACAGAACAGAAAATAAAAGCAAGCTAGAGCTTAAACATACCTCTCCTGTTACTAAATTTCAACCCTGTTAAAGAAATGTTAATTTTAAAATATTTTCACTTATGATTATTTCCTGAATAAGATAAGAGAATGATCGTTGAAAAAGAACAGCTACTGGTTTTTGGACATTCATTTGTTTATTGAGAAAATTTTCAGAACAGCCCAGGCATTGCGTGCGTATAGTCTGAAGGAAACCGGCTAACTAGATCGGTCCCTGCTCTCAGAGGAGTGGCCTTGTGAGACGACAAGGAGTTAATCAGATAACTAAGTATAAGCTACACCTGCCTTAGGCAGCATGGAGGAGCTATCCAGCAGTCAGCTGCCTTGCCTGCCTCCATGAAGAGGTTTGCACAGTGGAAAGGTAAAGGTCTACTGGTAAGTAGAGCGTGAACTGAGTTAGGAAAAAGCTAAGAGCAGGGGATGTAGCCCAGTGGTAGGGCATTTGCGTAGCATGCACAAGGCCCTGGGTTCAAGACCCTGCACCACAAAAAGTAAAGGGAAAAGCTGCCCATTGTGGAAATAAGTATAGAGGTTCCTCAAAAAGTACCCACAGTGAGTTCTGGGGTTACACAGAACCTGTCTCAAAAGAAAAAACACACCTAGCAATCACCACTCCTTAGAGACACCTGTACATCCCTGTTTATTGTGGCAGCGTTCACTAAAGCCAAGATTTAACGAATCAGCATAAACCACCATCAGCGGCTGAATGGATGAAGTGTACACATACACAGTGAAGGGGTGGGTGTCTTAGCATGTGAGGAATGTGTGCGCCCCAGTACACGTGGACATCAGAACAGCTCTGTGACGTTTCTCTCGTTCCACCTTTACATGAGTTCCAGGTGTCAAACTCAGCTCACCAGGTTTCTGTGGCAGTGACATCACCTGGTGGACCATCTCTGGCCTATACAGTAGAGTTTTATTCAGCCACAAAGAATGAAAAGAGAAAAAAAATTTTTTTTTTCAGGAAAATGGATGGAGCTGGAGATCATGTTAAGCAATTAAACCAGATTCATGTTTTTTTGTTTTTTCGAGGCAGGGTTTCTCTGCATAGTTTTAGAGCCTTTCCTGGATCTCACTCTGTAGACCAGGCTGGCCTCGAACTCACAGAGATCTGCCTGGCTTTGCCTCCCCAGTGCCAGGATTAAAGGCGTACGCCACCACCGCCCGGCATGTTTTCTTATATATGGAATATATAAGAATATATGATAAATCTAGATTAATCAATAAGAGTGTGTGTGTGTGTGTGTGTGTGTGTGTGTGTGTGTGTGTAAGGGCCTGGGACAGGAGAGCACAATGAGGGTGGTAAATCAGCAAAGTGCATGCTGTACATAACAAATGTGATGATGAAACATTTTGTATGATAAATATAGGCTGACAATGGGAAACTATTCTAAAGGGAATATTAATAGGTGGGAAGTTGGATAAGCAGAACACGTGTGCTCCCTAGTGGGAGCACTCACTAAGGGAGGACTAGTGAGGTACCATTCACATTTGCGAAGTCCTCAACGTGAGACGAGGCTGCAAGTGACATTGTGTTCACCTAGGTGAAACAGAATGACGTAGACTTGAATACAAAAATGAGACATCAGATTTTCGTTCTGAAGGCAGCCTTCTAATCGCTTGAAGGAAAGCACCACCAATACAGTGAAGCCACAAAGGGGCTGCTGCCAGAGTCCAGCTGAGCTCAGGATGACAGTGGAGGATATGCAGAGTAGAAAGAAATGAAGGGTGGGGGGTGAGATTGATAGGTTGCATATGGAAGACGAGAGGAAGGAGAGGGAAGTGACAGAGTGGGGAGACCTCGGTTTTAGAACAGAGTGAGGGTGGAAGACTACCTGAACACCTGAAGATGAAACCAGAGGGACGGGGAGCTCTAAGCCATAAACTCAGCTTTCATTGTGACAATCTAAGAACTAAGGGTAAGTAGGGTGTAAGGTCTGTGGTCCAGGAGCTCCTACAGTGGGTGGGGCTACAGAAAACGGAAACCGGAGTCCTCAAGTATGATTGAGAATGGGGTTGTAAACTAGATATGGAGAACGCGGAGAGAGGAATGGGGGTCAGGCCTGAAAAAATGCCAGCATTGAGCATCTGAAGAGAATGGGGAGAAGCTACTTGGAGAGCAGTGGATTGTAGGTTGGGGGTGTGAGTTTACAAAAGCGTTTGTGGGGCAAAAACAGTGTGAGGCAGAATAGCAGGACCCTGTTGGGTTTGTTTGAGTGAACTTGTGACAGCACCAATGTGCAGGTGTATCTTCACCACTGTTCTTTGGTCACATGGATATGGGGAAGGAGCTGAGGCCGGTACCCCTTAAGGAGGTGAACACTCACTTCGCTGAAGAACTCTGGGAGCTCCCTGTTTACCAAGGAAGGTAATCTAGTATATTTCTACAGAATTCCTAATTGCATTACACAGCATTTGGTCAGCTGGGACCTACATACAGTCGTCGGCTTCCTTCTGTGGTATTTACCTGGCCTGCAGAAATGCAACATATTTCAGATAGGGCTGCCTGGTGCTTGAGTCCATTGCGGTGGTACCCAAGTAACCATCTGCTGTTGATGGCCAGTTTGTAGTTTGGAGCTAAGCTCAGCTCCCATGGGTCTCCTGTTGTAATATGCACCTTCTGTGTGTTTCAGCACTTGTTTGGGGTTCTCCTATTCCTTAGAGCCAAAGTTCCAGTCCAATAAAATCTTTTTCTCTGCCATCACCCTCCCCCAAGCGCAAGAAAGCCTCCTGGGAGGCAAGACAGATTTTTGCAGCGTATTTTAATATACAAAGGAAAAAGATTAGCAATGGGCTGTGTGTCCAGCCTTCATTACACATCTATAGCTCAAGAACAGAGAGACCAATCAGGAAATAAGTTAGAGTTCACAGGACCTTAGAACCAAAAGCAGAAATGCTGTACTCGGCAGTCGAGGGAGGGAGGGTTCCATTTTCAGTGGGGGAAGGGAAAAAAATGTTCCTAAAGTATGTAGGACACCCCGACTTAAGAAGATGGACTGACTCACAGCAGACCAGGCCTTCAGATGAGCAGAGCGGAGCCAGGCAGTAAACCCTGAGGCCTGGCAGGACTGCTGGTGTGAGAACACGCCAGCCCGCCAGCCGCTCGCTCTGTGTGTCTCCTATGACTCATTCAGCCTCACCAAACTCCTTCGCGCTTCAGACAAAGCCACCAGCACATCACAGTGAGTTCTTAAATGTCAGCCTCTGCTGGGATCGCTCCAGGGTCTCCTGAGAACAGCTCAGCTGTTCTGTCGTGGGTTCTCCCACCCCCAGCCACCCACTGTTTTCAGGTCCTGTTGCCTTCCACAGACTCCATTTCCTGATGCACCTGCAACACTGCCAGCGCCTCTTCTATCTGCGGGACACAAGAGAGAGGGGCTTAATGCAGCTGCCCAACGGGGCCTCCCGAGAGCCATGACTTCACTTGCCTCATGGACCCATGAGGAGCCCTCATCCTCTGCCGCTCACAAGATCCCAGCCCCACTGCCACCTTCCCAAAGAGAGGTACCAGTGCTGGACATGACTGTCCAGTCGGAACACAGCTGCTTGTGCTGAAGCTTCCCCAGGGAGCTACACAGAGTTTGTCTGTGGAGGGACTGGAGTCGTGAACCCTCCACTAAGACGCAGCAGTTTGATGTCGACTGCCACAACCTATCTAGGCCAGCCCTCTTTGCTGGGCTGCCTCCCAGCCTCCACCTGCCTTGGCATGGAGGGACTCTGGGGACTCCAGCAAAAACAGAAGTTCCAGGTTGTCCATCTCCAGCAGCATGCCTGTGATCTTGGCAGTCAGTGGGGCGCAGGTGTCGTGGATGAGGGAGTAGAGACGCTCCCCTGTGTGGAACAACCTGATGGTGGCATCCCGGCACACACCTGCCTCACAGCCCAGCACCCGGGAGCGGTGGCATCATGGAGTGGAGCAATGAGGGCGTCTGGGATCTTGTCCTAGAACCTGTCACCCTAAGCTATGTCATTTAGCCGTCCTGGAAACTTCTCTGTCCACCTCTATAAAGCATAGCAAACCTGCCTGGGAGGACAATCTGAAGGGCCAAGTTGAATGTTATTTGTGAAGAGATCTGCAGTAAGGTCAGTTGAGTTTCAAGACTCCATTTGTTCCTTTTGTGAGAAGTGGTTCTCACGGGACACATTGGGATTCCAGACAGGAGGTAATGCTCAACTTGAGACTTTGGAGTGTGGGAAGCAAACACAGCGTAAGTTTACCTTCCACCACCAGGTACTTCCGGCAGTACAACCTAGTTTTGGGATCCGCCCATCTTGACAACGCATGGAGGAACACTCCAGGATGGGGGTGCTTAAGTGGGAGCAGACAGGTCTTCCCATAAAGAAGGGGCATGTTGACAGACAACAGCCAGTTGAGCCTACGTCAGGCGTATGTAATTTTCTTCTGTGTTAGGGAGGGGCATGAAGTGACAGAACCTAGTGAGTAAGCTGAGGAAATGATGGAGGAGTGGCAATGGCCTTCAGTGAAGGGGCCCACGGTCTTCATATCAGGAAGTGAAGAGTGTGCTGACCAGACACAAGCTGCTCATTCATTCCAATATTAGTAACATCACATTCATGTACACGTGTGTGCGTGTGTGTGCACACGAGCACACACACGCAGTGATGTATGCACATGGAGGCCAGAGAAGGATATCAGGTGTCCTGCTCTATCACTATCCACCTTATTCCCAGGAGACAGTGTCTCTTACTGACCCTGAAGTGGCCTGTTCAGCTAGGCGGGTTGGCCAAGTTCCTACCATCTTCCCGTCTCCATCCCCCAACTCTGGAGTTACAGGCACACAAAGCCAGGACCAGCTTTTTACATGGGTGCTGGGGATTCAAACTCAAGTGCTCAGGCTTACACAGGAAGCACTCTTACCTACTGAACCATCTCCCCAGTGCCCACTAGTGCCATTTTGTTTTTCGAGACAGGGTTTCTCTGTGTAGCTTTGAGCCTTTCCTGGAACTCACTTGGTAGCCCAGGCTGGCCTCGAACTCACAGAGATCCACCTGCCTCTGCTTCCTGAGTGCTGGGATTAAAGGCATGCGCCACCACCGCCCGGCTTAGTGCCATCTTTTATTGGAGCCTGTCAGAAACTCTAGGGCTGGGGAGGAACTGCACTTGGAGCTCAGAGTCCAGAGGGAACCACCTGTGTTTCCCCAGCACATGGATATTTCCCACCTTCTGCAGCGGGCACCAGGAGACAGATGAAATTTGACCAGGGCTTCCCCTGGAAGAGGTGTGAAGACATGTAATGACCACCCTGGACCATTTCCCACTAGAAACCCAAGGGCATTCTACTCTGCTTCTTGGCCCTGATCTCACATCCAGGTATCTCCTACCCAAAGTCAGACAGAGTCAGATACCAAGCTGGAAGAAGCCTTGGGAGCATCAGCCCACTAGTACTTTTAGAGAAAGGCAGCTGGGGTGAAACTACCTCGCATCTCAGTGAGGAAACTGACCTTGTTCCCAAGTCTGTCCTCACTGGAGCTGTTCCCAGCAGGCTAGGCAGCTCTCAGCCCTCCTGCCTGCCTGCCCCAGTGTAGGAGAGTTGGCCACTCACCAATCATTTGTTTCTGCTCATGCAGGGGCGCGGCAGCCAGCATGGACACAGTCAGAGGTTGATGGCCAGGGACATACACAGCTGACTCCTGGACCTGCGCATGGTGCCAGGAACACACTCCTTAATCACATGGATGGGATAGGCCTCACACACTTACCCCATCAGGTGCACATAAACCTCCAGGAAAGGTTCTGGAAGAGGGAAGCAATGTCTGCACAGTCAGGTGGGACAGAGAATCCCTAACAAGGGCATGGACTAGAAGACAAAGTTATCCTCAAACGGAGATGTTGTGACCCAATGAAGGCCCTTCAAAAACACTGTCACATGAAAGCCACACTTCACTAATCACTTTGCACCCAATAAAGCACTTTTCTTGGCAGGCTTTACGAACACATCAGCAGTACACACACATCTCCATGGTGTATATGTGTGTATGTGTTAAGATCTATATAGTCCAGGATAGCCTAGGTGACCTAGGCTGGCCAAGAATTCTTTCCTCCTCCTTCAGCCCTCTTACATCTTGCTAACTTTAGAAGTACTATTGTCATTTAAAGACTGTTGTTCATTTTGCAAGAAATCATTCAAACAAGACATATTGAAATTCTAGACATGTTTCAATAATGTTGAATTTGAAAACTTTGGTAGGGGGAGTAAGGAGATATATAGCCTTTTGTTTAATTATAATAAACATTTTTAGTCCTATTTTGAAGCTTAATCTTATTCCTTCAGTACTCAGTATGTTCTTAGAATTCCTTCTCCTGATACTCATAGGAAGTTCAAATTCATTTTGATAATAACCTAGACAAAAAGTTTGTAACCAGTAAATAAAATATGACCATGGTTCTTTTTCCTCTCTGCTAGTAGGAATGGTCTTTGACTGATTGCACATATTAGTAAATGAAATTTTATAAGCCAAGAAAAGCAAAGACCAGAGGGAAAACACTCTAGTCAAAGTTATGAGCCAGGATACCCAGAGTCCACAGTGAGCAGACAGCCTTACCCCATGAGCACTGTGTACAGCTGAAGATCCTCTATGTGTCAGGAGAGGCTGGCCTGGAATAGAGCGTCCCTCCCCACCTGGTCCTGTAGTCTGAGTACCAATGTTGACTGTGAAAATAATAATAAGAATAAGAATAAGAATAAGAATAAGAATAAGAAGAAGAAGAAGAAGAAGAAGAAGAAGAAGAAGAAGAAGAAGAAGAAGAAGAAGAAAGTTTCAAATAGCCACTTAGAAAAAAATAGCAAATTTTGGTGGAGCAATAAAGAAATTGAGGCATTTGTGTACTATAGACAAGAATGTCAGGTATACAGCAACTATAGAAATACGATATAAGGGTTCCTCAAAAAAAAATTAAAGAGTCAACACATCCAGCAATCTCAGTTCTGGATATATACTCAAAAGAATTGAAAGCAGAGTCTCAGGGAGATACCTGCAAATCCATGTTCACAGTAGCAGTATTCGTGTGCAAGAGCTCACAGGTGGAGCCATCTGTGTGTTCATCAACAGGTGAATGCATAACCAAAATCTACATCTTCAGGAAACTGCAACATGCTAGAGCATCACTGAATCTTGAGGACACTGTGCTAAGTGAAAGCTAGTCACAAAGGACTGATGGTCTGATTCCACTTACATGAAGTAACCATACTCCAATTGATAAAGACAATGGCTTCTCAGCCTTTTGGCTAAGATCCACTGAAAATTCAAAGAGCCAAAAATTGAATGGTGGTTTTTCTAGGGGCTCTAAGGGATAAAATGAAGAGCTATGGCTAGTGGGAAGCTTGGTTTCACAAGCCAAAAAGTGTTAAAGATGATGGTGGACAATGCTGCAGTCCTTACTCCACAGTGTGAATGTGCTGGCTGCCACTAAACTGTAGGCTTAAAAATAGTAAAGCTTGGAGCTGGAGAGATGGCTCAGCAGTTAAGAGCACTGGCTGCTCTTCCAGAGGACCCAGGTTCAATTCCCAGCATCCACATGGCAGTTCACACCTGTCTGTAACTTCCGTTCCAGGGCTTCTGACATTCTCACACAGACATGAATGCAGGTAAAACATGAACATAAAAAAAAAAAAAGTAATAAAATGCTCACTGTTCTTGCAGAGTACTGGGGTTCACTTCCAAGCACCCATATAGCAACATACAACTGACTGTAACTCTAGTTCCAGGGTATCCAACACCCTCTTCTGACCTCTTTGGGTACTGCATGAATGTGGTGCACATACATTCATGGAGGTAAACACTTATGCACATAAAATACAAATAAATCTTTAAAAAAGTAGTAAACCCTGTCTTTTTTAAGATTTATTTTTTTATTATGTATACAGTGTTCTGCCTGCATGTATCCCTGCAGGCAGGAAGAAGGAGCCAGATCTCATTACAGATGGTTGTGAGCCACCATGTGGGTGCTGGGAATTGAACTCACAACCTCTCGACCTCTGGAAGAATAGCCAGTGTTCTTAACCTCTGAGCCATCTCTCCAGCCCCAACCCTGTCTTGAAAAGCCAAAAAACCAAAAATAGTAAAGCAGTAAATTTTACATTGTGTGTATTTTACTGAGGTTGAAAAATGTAACAATGAGCATGTATGTTGAAACCTGCAGCAATATAAGACCAGGGACTTCATCTGGCTCATTCATACAGAATGCCCAAAGAACCCCCAGTGCTGAATGTAGGACCAGCACAGAGATGTGAGGATATTGGCTAACAGATACGCTTGTCCTCAAGGCACAGCAGCCTTAATCCTTGCTGAGATTCAAGTCTGCCCACTTGTGAACTCACCGGTCCTCACCACAAAACGGGCCTACTATTTTTAAAGATTCTAAAGACTATTTTAAAGATTAAGTCAGCAGAGATAGCAATCAACAAGGGGCACGAAGTGACTCCCAAGGGCTGGATGCCAAGCTAACATTTCTGTTACAGACAGCCTCCAAAGCTGGCCTGACTCACCAAGGAAGCAAGGTCACTATGGAGCCTGGTCTAAACTTCCCTCCACTGCCAACCCCAGCGGTAAGACTTTGCCTCACCCGCTGACACCCTTCTAATTCCGAATCTTGCCCTCATTCACTGATACTCACCTACTCTCTGCGTGTGAGGCAGCTGACTGGAGGCCTGACTGGCACTGCTGAGGTGAAAACATGTGTGTTGCATCGTGCTTAGTGGTTGGACCACTGAGGCAGCTGGAGGGCAGGTGGCTTAGAGCAGAGAGAAAAAAAGAGAGAGGTTTTGGGTGATAATCAAAGTAGCACACTGTGGCCTGGAATTCCCAGGGCTGGCGAAGAACTGGAAATTCACAACAAAGAAAGAAGAGTCAGTTTACCTAGACCAAGAACTCTGGAGGAGGGTGTATAGAAATGTGCCATGACAAAACCAGCTCATGTCCCCCCAGGCCCTAAAATTCTGATCATTCACTTTCGTCCAAGTGGAAGCTTGGACCTCAAAGGCCATTCATCAACAATTTAGCCAAAAGAGTTTCATTATTTTCTCTGTTCTACAAGAATTTTCAGCCCCAAATCAGAGTAGCCTCTGGAGACAGCTGACAAGGGCCACACTGTGTGTCTTTGTCAGGGTTACCATGGTGCCTGCTGCTCCATGAACGCTTCATTTGGTCCCCAGTTGGGAAGGGGTGACTGAGGCTCAGAGGAGGGAAGTAACCGACTGAGAAATGCAAAGTCAGGATTGGCCCCGTAGCTATACCCTGCCTCTTCTCTTGAGGCTCACACCCACAAGCTTGGCCTTTAGGTAGAAGGGTGGATCACTTACACGAAGGTCCATGTGGCTGGGCTGTCCACCTGGGGTCAGGTTGCATTGGAGTCATGGAGCCAGAACCATAGTATATAGCCTGTGCTGTGGACTGTGGGAGAAGAGGATCAAGGGGAGAGGGGCTTTGCATCTTCTCAGGACACCACTGCAAGAACCATACTATCCCCTGCCAGAGAAAGCTCAGGCCTACAAGGCTAATATGAAGGCTCTATTCTTCCATCTCAGGATGTCCTTTATCCCTAAACCCCTCAGAGCAAGATCACAGATTTATTTCAACCATTGCTCCTAACCCCAGCCCAGTAACCAGATAAAGTCTGTCACTTGCTCCAGCTTGTGCAAGCACAACCAATTGCTAAAGGATGTTACCAAGCCAGTGGTCTTCAACATGCACATCCCTCTCCTGCTCTCAGTTCTATGATGTCATTCCCCTAGCCATGCTCCTCAGGACATGAACAGCCAGGTCATGCTAAGGTGCATGAGCATCTATCTGAGCTGGGAAAATGCTACAGGCACGATGGCTGTTTAGGAGAGCCAATGGATTCTGCCATACCTGGAAAAGATAATATGTACAATAAAGTAATTGATGTTTCTATTCTCTGTGCGCGCGCACGCGTACGTGTATGTGCGCATGTGTGTGTTTTGAGACAGGGGTTTCCCTGTATAGCCTTAACTGTCCTGGAACTTGCTCTGTAGACCAGGCTGGCCTTGAACTCACAGAGACCCACCTACCTCGGCCCCCTGAATGCTGGGATTAAAGGCGTACACCATCACCGCCAGCTTTAGGTTTCAGTACTTGATGTAAGACCTCTCTCATTTAACCACAGAGTCCCTTCCACACAACATTCAGGAATCTCACGCTGATTGGAAAGCAGGATAGCATGCTATGCCCCTTTAAAGATGGGAGGCTTCACGGGGCTGGAACAGCTTGCCCAAAGTGTTTTCAACAGAACCTATACTTGTAAAGTTCCACCCCCCTGTGGGAGCTGGAGGCCCACCTGGGATACAGCAGGCATTAAGTAGCTGGTAGGCTGCTGGAAGGAACTCAAGACGGGACGAGAGAGGGACTGCCTATACTGGTTGGTCAAGATGGCCTTCCGCTCCTCCTTGCGCTGTGCCAGGGCCACGTACAGAGGCTTAGTACCCACGATGCGCCCATTCATCTCCGTCACAGCCTTTGTTGCCTCTTCTGGAGAGGAAAAGCAGACAAAGCCAAACCCCTTGCTGTGGCTACTTTCTGTCATCACCTAAAAGCAAGACAAGACAAGGGTTGCTGGGCACAGGAAAGCAAGACTCCTGGGGTACACACTTCTCCCCTGGGACCACATCTGAAGAGGCCTAACTTAACATCAGTGCAGCCATGACAGGCTGCAGACTAACAATACTGGGACCAGGCCTCACCATTACAATACCAGGAAAAGCCACAAACTGTACCCTACGGGAGACCAATCAGAATTGAGACAAGCAAGTACTAAATGCTCTAGAACATAAAGGACATATATATGTTGCCAATTTCCTTGCAGCAACACCAGTACCAGTCACTGTTTGACAAAACTTCTGTTACCTCACTCCTGCCCAATCAGGAGTTCAACCCCCAACTGAATCTGGAATTCCCCTATCACTCCCATCCTTTACTCCTTAAAAACCCTGCCTGTTGGAGCTCCCTGATCCAACCGCTGTGTCAGAACGGACGGAAGCCCAAGCTCGAGCTTGCAAAAAGACTCTTTGCTTTTGCATATGAACTTGGACTCCTGATGGTTTCTAGGGGCTCCTGATGAGGGCATAACACATCCATCACTGAGAAGATCCTGTGACATACTGTGATAGAGGGATGAACCATGCACCCCACATTTACTGAGGCCTGCTGTATGCCACATACTTTGTGAGCCTTTGTGGCTCTCACACCCAGACTCCTGATTAGGGAGGCATTATGGCCTCCCTGCTACGGGAGAAAAAAGGTGACCTAAGAGGAACTTGTCCAAGGTCATCTACTTGGTGACTCAAACACAACCAGGACTCAAGACAGTCTAGCGATTCCTACCCTTTCTCAAGGTGTGAGGCCTGGTTCCTCAGAAGTTTGCAACAGATTTTCTCAGCTGCCCTTTTACAATAATGTCATTATTTTAGAGTCACTGTAGACTTCCAGAAAAGCTTGAAGAGGAGTACAGAGAGCAAGATGTGGTGGTGCACACCTGTAACTCCAGCACTGAGGAGGTTGAGGCAAGAGGAGCACTATGAGTTCAAAGCCATCCTTACACAGTGAGCCCTTGTCTCCTACCCCACAGCCTCCTACCCAGTAAAGAAAAGAAAAGAAAAAAGGAAAGGAAAGGAAAACAGAGAGATTGCTATGTGTCTCAGACCCTGTCGTCCCTCACTGTTCCTGACTATGCTTCTGTCAGCCACAGGGCTGCTGTCCCGACTTCAGGCTTGGCTCAGATTGCAGCTTTTGTTTCACTTTGTTTGGTTTTTTGAAACAAGGTTTCTCTGTGTAACAGTTCTAGCGGTCCTGGAACTCGCTCTGTAGACCAGGCTGGCCTCACAGAGATCCACCTGCCTCTGCCTCCCAAGCACTGGGATTAAAGGTGTGCATCACCACCACCACCACCACCACCACCACCCAGCAGATTGCAGCTTTTAAACTAATAATCTTCATCATTTCCCAGATCAGAGGCACATTACATTCTTAACCCTTGTAAGGCTGGCGGCACAAGAGCCCCTTTTAACAACCTCTCCAGTAGAGTTCATTCTGCGACATAGGGACTTTCCAACTGCCTCATCTCTTGGTTGTGGAACTGAAGCAAGGGGCATTGATAGAATTGTGCAAAAGGGTCTTTGTTTTCCTTAGGTACAGAGATGGGCAACAAAAAGTAAACATAGCAGTATCAGCATTGCCTGTGAAATCAAATATTTTTATGTCTTATTTAATGTTGATCTCAATGTGCTATTTATTCTCACTGCTATTGTGATGGATCTTAGCTTAATACATTAACAACACAGCCTGTAGCATTGTTGCTTTAATATTTTGATAATTAGATTTCAATACAACTGACTTTCTGGTAATCTTATGAATTTTATCCTATGCAAAATATTCTTAGAAGAGAACCAAAAGCTCATCAGGACCAGATGCCATTGCATGAATACACATGTGTGTGTGTGTGTGCTCATGCACCTGTGTGTGCTTGTGTGTGTGTGTTATGTGCACATTGAGGCTAAAGAAGGATGTTGGACATCCTGCTCTGTCACTCTCCACCTTATTCCTTTGAGACAGAGTCTCTCACTGTACCTGAAGCTAGGCTGGTAGGCAGTAAGGCCCCGCCATCCTCCTGTCTCTACCCAACCTAGCACTGGGGTTACAAGCACATACGTGAGCAGAGTTAGTTTTCCATAGGTTATGGGTGTCTGAACTCAGGTTTTCATGTCTGCACAGTGCTCTTACCCACCGAGTCATCTCTCCAACCCAGGGACCAGAAGTCTCAATGCGAAAATATTGTTAAGGGCTGGAGAGATGGTTTAGAGGTTAAGAGCACTGACTGCTCTTCCAGAGGTCCTGAGTTCAATTCCCAGCAACCACATGATGGCTCACAACCATCTGTAATGAGATCTGGCACCCTCTTCTGTATACATAATAAATAAATAAATCTTAAAAAAAAAAAGGAAGAAAATATTGTTAAGAACTTCTGTCAGCAGATAGATTTTAAAAGGGGACACTCCAGTGGAATTTACTGTGAACTTGGCAGTGGCTTATTCACAGTAGACAATGTATTCACCTTCATCCATTTAATTCTTATCACATTTTGTATAAAGTAGAAAATATATATAATTAGATAAATTCAGCAGGTAAAGGCACTTGCTGCCAAGCCTGATGACTTGTTAGATTCCTCAGGTCCACACAGTGGAAGGAAGGAAACTGACTCCCACAGGTTGACCTCTGAACTCTGGGCATGTGTGTACATACACATACATAATAAAATGTAATAAAATTTTAAGTAAAAAAAAAAAAAAAGAAAGTCAAATGTTCAGGTCATGCCCTATGAATTCTACATGCATCTTGTCTGACCCAGACAAGATGAGAAGCCAGGACTGAGAACCACACAGTCCATGCTGCCCCTTCATCTTGTGAATGAGACATGGACTCTAAGCCTCCTGCACAGTCATGGAACTGCTGAATAGAATGGCCGTTTGTCACATCTTAGGTACTTCGCAGGATTGGGCACATCCCTAGCACTCAACAAATGGAGAAGAATGAGTGAAGAGTGATGAGTGGCAACCCAGCTGTCGCATTTTCCAGATGAGTAAACCGAGGCCCAGAAATAGGGTAAATTTCTGGAACCCTGGCATATATGGTATCCATGGATGTTTGTTGAATAAATCATAGTTACAGTGCATCAAGTACAGCTGTACAGCTAGAGTATACATTTAATTTCTTCCCACCCAATGCAGGCAAGGCTGTTGGTGGATCTCCAAAGGTGTTAGCCAGACCAGAATGAGGAACTCAACCCAAAGTCCCTGGAAGCCAAGTGAGAAACTGGGGTTTGTACAGGGGTGAGAAGCTTATGCAGGGATGAGAAGATGGGGTTATACAGGGGTGAGAAGCTGGGGCATGGAGGGGCCAGATAGTGAAGGACAGGGCAGGGAGTGCTGCAGTCCCCACCTTGGCACTGGTGATCACTCCATAGGCAGAGAAAACTTCCTTCAACCTCTCGTCGTTAATGGAGTCATCCAGGTTCTTCACGTAAAGGTTCACACCCTGAAAGAATGGATTCTGCTCAATCCCCTCCCGTCTCGTCCCAGACTGCCTAGGGTGGGGTCAGTGGCTTGTAGGACCACAAGGGACATGCAGGGCCCAGCTTCATGTAGCCAGTCAGCCTGTCCCCAGTTACTGCAGATCCCATGATGGATGTCCAAGGCCCGCAACCGCTCCCACACACCTGCCTAGATCCTAGCCTCCCATTTCACACATGGGGACCACAGAAGGAGGTCTCAGACCTACAGCAGGCTGAGTGAGGCTCAGAGCTCAGCCACACAGCTCTCCGGAAGGCTACGTAGAACAGTTGTAGGCAGAACTCCTGGCAGGCCAATTCTGCTTTAGTCGCAGAGTAAAGGATAGTTGCCACTCTGCCATCTGCCAGCTTGACACATTATCTTACCTGCAGGACACCACTCTAAGGCCTTTCATACATCAGTCCTAAGATACGGAAGCTCTAATCCCCGTCTTAGAGATTCAAAATGGCAGCTCTCCTTTTGTGCCAGTCCTTTGCTATGTGAGCTTCGCTGCCCACCGCAGGGTGTTTGCCAGCATCCCCTCCCCCCAAAGTGTGGAAAATGAAAGTTCTAGACATTCTCAAGTGACCCTGCAGTGAGAAGAAAGCTGTCTCTCGCTGAGAACTATTACATATGGATGCATGTACATGACAATATGGATACACGCATACACACCATGTACATTCTCCATAGAATCTAAAACTTTCATTAAAAAATTTAGAGGGGTTCATCTCCAAAAAGTCACATTGTACTGATCTACACTATTAATTTTAATTAGTTAACTTGTAGTGCTTGGTGGCTCATGACTGTAATCCTAGCACATGGGAGAGAGAGACAGGAGGATCATGGCCAGCCTGGCCTACAGAGTGAGTTCCAGGCCAACCAGAACTATATTGTGAGTCTGTGTCTCAAAAATGATAAGGGCTGGGGGGCGGGGGGGGGGGGGGCGTGTAGTAGCACATGCCTTTAATCCCAGCATTCAGGAGGTAGAGCAAGGCAGATCTCTGTGAGTTCAAGGCCAGCCTGGTCTACAAAGCAAGTTCTGGGGGACATCCAGGGCTGTTATACAGGAAACTCCATCTCAAAAAAAAAAAAAAGCTGACGAAGGGGATGGAGAGATGACTCAGCAGTTAATGCTTTGCAGTGGACCTAGGCTCAGTTCCAAGAGCATGCATGATGGTTGACAATCATCTACAACTCAGCTTCCAAAGGATCCAATGCCCTCTTCTGACCTCCACAGGTAGCAGGCATGCACACAATGACTTACATACATTCAGGCAAATACTCATACGCATAAATAAATCTTAAAAAAACAGCGAACTTAATGGGATTTTTTGTGTATGTGCATATGCAGAGGTCAGAGGCTGACCCTGGGTGTCTTCCTCAATCACTCCTTGTTTTCTGAGACTTGGTCTCTTCACTGGGAATTGGGGATCACCAGTTAGGCTAGCCTGGTGGGTCAGCAAGTGCCAGGGAACCACCTGCCTCTCCCAGTGCTTGTAGTAAGTTGTGTGCTGCTATACCCAGTTTTTATGTGGGTGCTGGGGGTCAAACCTAAGTTCTCATGTTCGCGCGGCGAGCACTTTGCTGACTGAGCCACAAGTTAATGTGACTTTAACGACTAAACCACATTCCACCTTCTGGATGTGACCTATGTGGCCTAATTATTTTCAACCTAGGATGTCCTCCAGAGGCATTTGGCAATATGTAGGTCATTCTCGTTGTTCATCACTGGAGGATACAGTGGGTATTGGACACACAAAGGATTGTGCCAACCAAAGTTGACAGCCTTCCCAACAGCCCTTTGTAGTGCAGTCACGTGCCACTTCCGTCACAGGCAGGTGACGCCTGCCCTGAGCCATATTCTAGAAGGAAGGCGGTTGTCGGAAGGAGTCACATCCAGGGCGCCCCCTCCCCGGCCCCACCTCCAGCCTGCCCTCACCTGATAGCGGCTCTGCCGCTCCTGCTTCATCTGCTCAAACCTGCGCTTCAGCTCGCTCTGCCGCTCTGCCCGCTTCTGGGCCCGACCCACGTACAGCTGCTGCCCATTCACATCCTTTCCATTCATGTGGTCCACGGCCTGGAGAGCAGGAGGAGAACCATCCCTGTCTCCAGTCCCGCCTTTTGGGCCAGAGGAGGTCACCTACAACGAGGCTGGCCTTTCTAGCCGGGAATAATTAATACCAGGAAACGGCCTTTAACAGGACAGCCACTTTTTAAAGATATGGCACAAGGCTCTAGAATAAATTGTGGATTTTAAATTCTTCATTAAGGTTTTATTAAAAAAAAAAAAAAAAAAAGAATAGAAACCTGTGTGGTGACCACATGACTTTAAACCCTAGCATTCAGGAGACAGGGCAGAGGAATTCAGTGAGCACAAAGCTAGTCTATTCTCTGACAAGGCCAGCTAGGGCTATAAGCTGAGACTCTGTCAAAAAGAAAAGGAAAAAAAAACCCACAAAACTCAGAATTAATGTTAAGTTTTCCATATTAAAAATTTAAAGTTTTTTTAAAGTGTGTGTAGGTGTGTATATTTGGGTGTGGGTATGAGTACTTGTGTGCAAGTACCCACAGAGGCCAGAAGAGGACATCAGATCCCCCAGAACTGGAGTTGCAGGGGGTTGTAAGACTCCTAATGGGTGTGCTGGGAACTAAATTTGGATCTCTCTAGCCCCATATTTAAATACCAAATTTTAAATATTTAAATGCATACAACATTGAAAGAAATCAGTCAGTAAAGGATACATACCATCTAACTCTATCCAAGTAACATTCTGGAAAAGGCAGAACTATGAGGCCAGTAAAAAGCTCAGTGGGGGCCAGGGGGCTGGGGTATTGGAAGAGATGGCCAGAGCACAGGTTTAGAGGGGTGAAAATATTCTCTCATATGGTCATGCTGGATGCATACACTTTTACATTTGTCCGAACCCAGAGAGTGAACAATACCAAGAATGACCCCTAGTGTAAACTAGGGACCCTCAGTGACGATGGTGCATGTGCCAAGTAGGTTCATCAGTGTGACAGATGTGTCCCTCTGGTGAGGGATACCGATAACGGGGGAGGTTGTGCATGGAAGAGGTGACAGGTTTATGGAATGTCTATGCCATCTACCCAGTCTTGCTGTGAACTTTAAATTGCCCTAGAAGGTCTATTACAAAATAAGCTAAATGTCTATTTTATTGCCACCAAACGGGGCTAATTTGAAGGAAGCAACAAACATCATTCTTCCAAAGCAACATGGCTGCCTAAACACCATCCTTCGTGTTATAGTTTACAACGCAGCACAATTCTTTTTTCTAACTATGAGAGCGTTCATAAAGATTTTTAGAAACATTTGCACTTCAGTCCTGATTTTTCTTATCTTCTAAAAAAATCTTTTTAAAAATTCTTTAAAGTTGGGCTGGAGAGATGGCCCAGCAGTTAGGAGCACTGACTGTTCTTCCAGAGGACCTGAGTTCAATTCCCAGCACCCACATGGCAGCTCACAGCTGTCTGTAACTCCAGTTCTAAGGGATCTGACACCTTCACACCAATGCACATAAAATAAAGTTTAAAAAAAAGTTTAAAAAATTCTTTAAAGTTATTTTATTATTTTATGTGTATGAGTGTTTGCATTTGTGTCTGTGTACAGTGCCCCTGGAGGCCAAAAGATGTCAGATTCCCCTGGAACTGGAGTTACAGATGATTGTGAGCTGCCATGTGGGTGCTGGGAATTGAACCTGGGTCTTTCATAAGAACAACCGGTGCTCTTAACCACTGTGCCATCTCTCAACCACTTCAATCTTTTTTTCAAACATTAAAAAAAATTGTTAATGTATGTGTATGGTGCATATCTGTGTGTGTGTGCGCCACCTGTGGGTAAGTGTTCAAGAGGACCACAAGAGGGCATCAGATCCCTGGAACTGGAGCTACAGTCAGTTGTAAGCTGCCTGATGTAGGTGCTGGGAACTGAACTCAGGACCTCTGGAAGAGCAACAAGTGTTCTTAGCTGAGCCATCTCTCCAGCCCCAAGCCTTTTCTTCTCTTAAACAGCCCAAACCTGTTAGATGGTGTAAAATCCTGCATCTTCTGCCAGAACACAGAGGAACCAAACAGGTTCTTTCTGTAATCCATGTGGAAAACAAAATTCCCATTTGTTTATCCACAGAAAGCAGCAGAAGTCAGACCCAAGTGCACACTGACTCAGTGTTTAGGATTTTTACCAGTGTGGGGAGAAATATTTGAGGGGGAAGAGGCTTCTTAAGAGGTCAGTTATTAGTAAATATTTATACATAGTGAGGACTTTTGCTTCCGTGCCTAAATGTTCCATTTCTTTGAACTTCTAAGCTTAGAAGCCAACAAGGAAAGATAATGATAGAACCTTTGATCCTTGCATCCTGGGCTGGGGGAGGGTGCTTTCTTGCCCTCCACTTGCAGGCCCACTCCTGATCTTCTGGCTTCCCAGTCCTGGCTTTGTGCCTCTTTAGTGGAGCAGGACCATGGAGGCACCTACCTTCTGGGCTTCCTCATGCTTCTCAAAATTGACAAAGCCGAAGCCCCGGGATTGGCCATTGCTGTCTCTCATCACTTTTACACTCTGCATCTTTCCTAGGAAGGACCAAACTGGCTTAGCAGGGAGTTGGGAAAGAGCCAGCATGTTCCCTTCCTTCCTCTAAGTCCCCAAGAAATCCCAGGGAAGCCCTCCTCCCACTGGACCTGGGCATGAAAGAAGAACAATAGTGTCCCCCCTTTTCCTTTGGGGAGCATGCCCACCAAATTGGGAGAAGAGGTCCTGGAGGCCCTGCTCATCCATGTCCACATGCAGGTTCTTCACGTAGATGTTGGTAAACCCCAGGGCCCGAGCCCCCAGCTCTGCCTCCCGCTTCTGTCGAGACTTGAAGTGGCCTACAAAGCTGTGGACACATCAACAGAGTAGAAGCCACCAGAGTCATCATCCCTCCATCCCAGTCTGGGCTCACCTGGCAGGTCTGGGTCACTTGGACCGATTGCTATCCTTCAGTTTCCTATCTGTTGTTGGGAACCCTGGCAGGGTCATACTCCATGGACTGCACGTGTCCAGAGCCCAGCTGTTTTCAATAGGCGAGAAGCTGTATTCCAGAGCTCCACCTTGCATGAGGTTACAAGAGCTTCAATCTAGTGACAATTGCATACAGAATAAATGCTCCAGACTGGGTAGCTGAGAGCACAGGAAAGAAGAGCATGGATTTGGACTCAGACTCAAGCCTGGAACCTCACTGCAATTACCTGGTTGTGTGATCTAAGCAAGTTATTGAACCTCCCAGGGTTCATTTCTGTAAATCTGAGGTCCAACTCCCACCGTGGGGCTTTGCTTATTCATTTAACAAGCACGGAGAGTACCAGAGATGCAAGGGTGAGCCAATCACACATGGTCAGTGCTTGGGTCACTGGTGATAGAGGGGAGTTAGACTGACATCATTTAAATGGGACATTCATTTTAAAATCTGGAGTTTCTGAGCTGGGGATATAACTTGGTGGTAGAGTGCTTGTCTAGCATGTGTGAGCACCTAGTTCAATTCCAAGCATAATAAAAAGGAGAGGAAAAATCTAGAAGTGTTCAAGTTCACATAAACACATCTAAGAATCATTTTTTCTGAGAGAGAGAGAGAGAGAGAGAGAGAGAGAGAGAGAGAGAGAGAGAGAGGAGAATATAAGAAACTTGCTAGGTTGCCCAGGATTCCCTGGACTTCTGAACCCAAGTAATCCTCCTGCTTCAGCCTCCCAGGTAGCTGGGACTACAGGCACTTGGCTGAAAAGAATCCTCGATTAACAAATGCCTGGCATAAGGAAGGCAGGTCGTATGGAGCACATGTGGAAGCTGGAGCAGACACCAAGAGTTGAACACCAAGCGTCAGAGGTCAATACAGAGAAGTGGTTGCTAATAACATCTGAGAAGCCAGGAAATCTCAGACCAAAACAGTGAGATCAGTACACAGGACCCTCCCCAGAGAAACTCCAGATCAAACAACCCAGTGCCTCTGGCAACTCAAAGTTGCCTCTCCAGTCAGGGCTAGCAGTTCACACGTGTAATCTCAGTACTTAGATGGCAGAGACAGGAGGATAGGGAGTTCGAGGTCATCTCCACCTATATAGCATGAGACCCCTGTCTCAAAAACAAAACAAAACAAAACAAAACAAAACAAAAAAACAACAGAAAGAGCTGCCTTCCCTCCACAGCACTGACCATGTGGCTGGGCCAGCAGATGGGCAGATTCCAAATATGGAAAGGAGCAGCCCAAGGCAGGTTCTCTCCAGATCTGCAGCACAATTTTCCCATCTGTGAAGTGGGATGATAGCAAACTTGGACAGGCCTGCTGCTGTACCTGCCTTCCCGTCTGCCCCCAGACCCCATGGAACAGCACACAAGACAGAGGAAAGAAACTGCAGCCATACTGAGAGACTGGAAAACAGATGCAATCGTCAAGCCCATTGATTGGCCATCAGTTGTTCCCTCTAGAATTCTCATCCTTTGCTCAGAATAGTCCTTTGATGCCTACTGACTCCAATTTTACACAAGGAAGGAGTCCCTGAGAGGTTCAGTCACTCACTTGAGGTTACACTCCAAGGAAGAACTCTGCCCAGCACCTTGTGCCCACTAGACAGTCTCAGAAGCACCATTCCTGATTCCACAGTTTTGCCCCTTCAGCCACTACCCTCCCCCAGGGCCGAGAACTCACACTTTTCGGTCATTCAGCAACATCCCGTTCATGGTGTTGATGGCCTTCTGGGCAGCCTCATGGGTCTCAAAATGCACAAAGCCGAAGCCCCGTGATCCATGTTCATTATACACTACCTGGGTCACAGGGAGGAAGGACAGAGACCACCCAACAGGGACTTCAGGGAGAACAGAAGGACAAAGGGGTACATGAATTGTTCATTGGTGAGTGTAAAAGACAGTTATGTAGGGGGAGCTCAGTGACAGCCTTTGCTAACAGGTACTAGACCTTGGGCTTCATCTGGGGGGCGGGGGGAGAACGAGACTTAATCTCATAACAGCCCCAGTTTAGAATTGGAGAATAGACATTTAGAGAGACCAATCCACTTGCTTGAGGTGACAGCGTAAGGAGGAGTGGACT
>CABHPQ010154305.1:11258-21599 GCA_902168405.1 Peromyscus aztecus | reverse complement strand
TTCCTTCCTTCCTTCCTTCCTTCCTTCCTTCCTTCCTTCCTTCCTTCTTTCCTTCCTTCCTTCCTTCCTTCCTTCCTTCCTTCCTTCCTTCCTTCCTTCCTTCCTTCCTCTTAATTTTTGAGACAGAGTATACCAGGCTAGCTTCAAACTCTATGTAGCTGAGGATGACCTTGAACTTGACCCTCTTGCTCCTACCTCTTTTGTTTTGTTTTGTTTCTCGAGACAGGGTTTCTTTCTATAGCGCTGGCTATCCTAGAACTCATTCTTTAGACCAGGCTGGCCTCAAACCCACAGAGATCTGCCTGCTTCTGCTTCCTGAGTGCTGGGATTAAAGGCATGCACCACCACTGCCTGGTGCCTTTATCACTTTTTAAAAAGATATTTTATTAATTTATTATTTATTTTCTGAGCATGAGTGTTTGTGCACCACGTGTCTGGTGCCTGTGGAGGTCAGAAGAACACGTTGGATCCTCTGGAAGTTCCAGAGGGCTGTGAGCCACCATGTGGTGCTGGGATTTGAACCCTGGTCCTCTGGAAGAGCAGCCGGTGCTCTTAACCACTGAGCCATCTCTCCAGCACCCTGGCTTGGATTGCTGGTGGCTTATGCTCTGCTGGGGCTAGGAGCCAGCACTCTGTGCATGCTTAACAAGCACCCTCTTCACTGCGCACTTTATCCCCAGGTCCTACTCTCGGCTTCTCAGTATCCCCTTCTACAGGTCCCAGCCAAGCCTGCCCCAGGGCGGTATGAGAGAGAAGGGAGACCTGACATCTGCAGCCCCACAGAAGGTCCAGCTGTAAGGAGCATCGTCCTCTCTCAGTATGACTTCAACCCCCAGCCCCCCAGCTTTTAGGCTGGAGACATCAGACGGCGACCATGAAGAAGACAGCGCTGAAGTCAACAAAGGAAAGCATGAGCCACCTCCCATGGAATCGCCATTCCAGGGCGAGGACCGGAATTTCTCCCCGCAGATCAAAGTGAATCTCAACTACCGAAAGGGACTAGGCACTGGGTAAGGCAGCAGATGGGGATGGGACAAGAGAGGCTCCCACACAGCACTCCAAAGTCACTCAGTGACCAGTCCAGCACGTGTCTTCCTCATAGGCTAGCTATGTTGGTTCCTGAGTCCCATATTCTACTCCCCTTGGGTTACTCCTTCCAGAATGTTCTCCATACTTGACCTTCTGCCAAGATTATGCTTTTTGGTAGGGACACTCTCATTCGGTACCAAGTATGCAACTGACAGTCAAATCCCCCTTGTGGATGTTTTGACTCCCACCGATTACGGTCCCTTTGGTAGCTGGGGTGGTAGCTGGATCCACAGGGCATCCAGGGAGAGACAAAGACATCTGGAAATGTCTTGAGTGCGTCTCTGCTTTGCTCCAAAGCTGACATAGTCACTCAGGCAATGTGGACCCTGAGCATTGAGGACAGTAGGCTTCTGCTTATCGTCATCTATGCTTTTAGTTTCCCGTGTTCTTGCTACCGATTAGACAGTGAGTTGTGGGGGTGGGGGGTGGACTGCTTTTAGTCCTGCTAGGGAACTGTACTTGGCTTCCCAGAACCCTCATGGGCCAGCAAGACTGCCAGGAAAACCCATTTCTCCTTGCTCATCGCTGAGATTTGGCCACCAGCCTTGGCCCACTATGTTGTGTGTGCCAAAGAACTGTGGCCAGATTGCTGACGGCACAGACAGGTGCGTGGAGGCATCTGTGAGTAGTGTGGCCGGCCGGATAGAGACAGAATGGGCTCTATGATGCCCCCGCCCCAGTCTGTGCCTTTCTTTGCTTTCCTATTCCCGCCCTGGTGGTAGGAAGCACTGTCCAAACGGCCGTGCATTTTCCAAGCAGACAGACCTCAGGGCTGTGGCAGAGCCCCTCACGGTCATGTGGCCATGTGGCTAATGGGTGACTGGTACTCATCCAGCCAGGATGATGCAGACACATACCTGCGTGGCGTTGCAGATGCAAGGGCTGGCTTTAGATACACCGTGGTTGCATGGCTTCAAGTGTGGATGACCCCATTAGTCACCCTGTGTGTCAGAGTCATCAGTCTTTATGGGGTCAGCTCATTCCACAGGAGACTTGCTTGTTTCCTTTCTTGTTCTAAGGCAGGATCTTGCCCCATAGCCCAGGCTAGCCCCCAATTTGAGGTGATCCTTCTTCTTCAGCCCCATGTGTGGTGGGATTACAGGCATGTGCTACTATACCCAGCTTTCCAAGATGTTAAGCTGGGACCTACGAGTCCCTAAATTATGGAGTAGCTGTCTTTCCTTAATTTGCCCTCTCTCCCCTCGTATCTTCTTTTCATAGTTCCAGGGGCCCCAGAGTTAGGCAGGCCATTGTGAGTACTGACATGGCCTGGGAATGGGTTGCCTAGACTCATCTAGAGACTCAGTGTGCTGTATGCCAGGCCCACTGTATGGGCTATACACTTTGATGATATTTCCTTGGATCCTTCTAATAACCCTTGAATGTCTCCACTTTTCAAAGAGTAAAGTAGGTCAAGAGAGGTTAGGTGACTTATTAAGGAGATGGTGCCATCTCACTAAGCAACTGTGCCCATCACAAGACAATTCCAGAGTGTTTCTGATAAGCCACAGGAGGCCTCTGCTGGGCTCTGTGGAAGAGATTTCCCGGAAGTGTGGCTTCTCAGTAAAACCATGGTTAGCACGTGATACTTAGTGCTGGGTGAGCCTGATAGTGTATCTCTGGGCAGCATCTTCCTTGCCCATCGGAGACTCTCTCTTGGGGATTAGAGATGGGGCAGCCCCCATGGCACTCCAGTTCTGCACTGTGTAACTTTAGGTAAATTGCTTTACTTGTTTGCCTAAAGGAGAACAGTGACTCACTACCTGTAGGGCTGGAGTGAAAATGAATAGTGCAGACTTCTAACTAATGAGCAGGTGCTTTCTGAGAGGAAGAAGGAGCTTTTCTCAACTTTTTCTCTGGTGCTGTTGATGAACTGAGGGACTTATGCCAACCAGGCAAGCATTTTACTGCTGAGCTATATCTCCATCCCATCTTCAAAGTCAGTGATGCATGCAGCCTTTAGTTTGCAGGCACCTCAGACAACCCTGTCCAGACCCATACAAATGTTAGAGGGCCACTGCAAAGTAGGGAGCTGAAGTAACCCCCGTGGGATAACAAGTCTTTGAAAGATGATGCACTTGATGCTGATAATTGCCTGGGATGAGTACAGCTGTAGTGCTGCAGCAGATTAATGTCCCAATGGGTTTCTTCTCCTCACCTGGAGCTCTGAGCTTTAGGAGCCCTAGGAGAGAGAAGCCTTCAAAAGAATTCCTGTGTAACCTGAGGTGCAGTGCTTAGGGGTACTGACAATGCTCCCATGTATGAGGAGGCTTTGTGCAGGAGGGATCGTGGCCTTTCTCCAACATGAGTCACAAAACACATTCTCCACAGCCAGCAGGATCCAAACCGGTTTGATCGTGACCGACTCTTCAGTGTGGTCTCCCGAGGTGTCCCCGAGGAGCTGGCTGGACTGCCAGAGTACCTGTGTCGGACCAGCAAGTACCTCACTGACTCAGCATACACAGGTAGCCCCTTACCCTTTGGTATCCTTTGTGCTCAGGATCAGAGAGGCGCTGTTCTCAAGGGCTGGAGGGATGGCTCAGTGGTTGAGAGCACTGACTGCTCTTCCCGAGGACCTAGATTAGGTTCCCAGCGTCCACACAGAAACTAACAACCATCTATAAAAGCAGTTCCTGGAGATCTGATGTCCTTTTCCAGCCTTCATGGGACTGCATGTACTATAAAATAAGCACTCAGGAGGCAGAAGCAGGTGGCTGTCTGTGAGATTGAGGCCAGGCTGGTCTACAGAGCTAGTTCCAGGACAGCCAGGGCTACACAGAGAAACCCTGTCTCGAAAAACAAACAAAAAACCAAAGGGAAAAAAATGTGTACTCTAGAAGATTCAAATGGTAAAGAAATGGTGTAAGGCCAAGAAAAAAAAAAACCTGTCATCCCGGGCCATTGCTAATGGCTTGGCATCTTTTCAGATTTGTCCAGAAGATTATATACATAAAGTATTGCCACATGCAATAATTTATAATATGCTGCTCCCTCTCTACTGGATACATCTTATTTATTTATTTGGTTGCCGAGATGGGGGGTCTCACTATGTAGCTCAGGCTAGCCTTGACTTTTGTCTCCTGCCTTAGCCTCCTGAGTGCTGCAAGGCATGTGCTGCCACACCTATCTTCATGGTCCGGGTGATCTCAGTGTAGCCTGAACTGGAGTTTAATCAGTCAGTGCCTGTACAGGACTGCTCAGATTGGAGTGTGGGACCTCAACTTGCTACATGCTTGGCCCTAGGTGCTCTAAGCACTTTGTTTATGTTATTCTCATAAGTTTTATAATAATCCTAGAATGTTTCCTTTTATCCAAGAGGAAACTAGGCTAAAAGAGCCCACATCCCTTGCTGAAGGAGTCAGAGTCATTAAGTGAGGGAGCCATTTGCAAATTCTGCACCTTTTTTTTTTTTTTTTTAAATAGGGGTCTCATATACCCCAAGCTGGCCTCAGCTATGTAACTGAGGATTACCTTGATTTTCTTTTTGTTTTTGTTTTGTTTTTTTGTTTTTGTTTTTTTGTGAGACAGGGTTTCTCTGTATAGTTTTGGTGCCTGTCCTGGATATCGCTCTGTAGACCAGGCTGGCCTCGAACTCACAGAGATTCACCTGGCTCTGCCTCCCGATTGCTGGGATTAAAGGTGTGCGCCACCACCGCCCAGCAACCTTGATTTTCTGATCTCACTTCCACTTCCCAAGTGCTGGGATTACAGGCATGTGCTACCATGACTGGCTTGATGTGGTGCAGGAGCTCCAACTCAATATCCTCAGCCCTGCCCTGTATATTCATGAAAAGATAATGAATGTCACAGAGTAGTGTGGTGGCTCATGCCTTAAATCTCAGCACTTGGGAAGCAGAGACAGGTGGGTCTCTATGAGTTCGAGGCCAGCCAGAACTACAAAGTAAGACCCTGCAACAAAACAAAACACACACACACACACACACACACACACACACACACACACACACACTCCACCACCCAAACTCCACATAGATAACGTTACATGTGTATTGAATTATGCCTTAGAAATTTGGTGTTAAGGCAGAAATTGTAGTCAGGCCTGGTGGTATTTTAATGCCTGTGTTCTGGAGTCTTGAAATCTTGCAGCCAAGCTGTGTTCCCACCAGTTGCATATAGCAGCGATCTTTTTATATCCTCCCATGGGATACTCTGGAGCCTAGGTTTGCAGTACAAACTGGCAGATGGTCCAGGCTTGCTGGGTCTGAACATTGCCTATGCCTTCCCCTTCTCTCTTTGTAGAGGGCTCCACGGGGAAGACGTGCTTGATGAAGGCTGTGCTGAATCTTCAGGATGGGATCAATGCCTGCATCCTGCCCCTGCTGCAGATTGACAAGGATTCCGGCAATCCTCAGCCCCTTGTCAACGCCCAGTGCACCGATGAGTTCTACCGCGGCCACAGTGCGCTGCATATTGCCATAGAGAAGAGGAGCCTGCAGTGTGTGAAGCTGCTGGTAGAGAACGGAGCAGATGTTCACCTCCGAGCCTGTGGCCGCTTCTTCCAAAAGCACCAAGGAACTTGTTTCTATTTTGGTGAGGGAGCTTTTCTTAGAGGCACAGATTGGGTATAGCGCTGTCCAAGGTCACATGGTCAGTGGTTGGCAGAGCTGGCACTGAACCCCAATCTGCCTGCTTCTAACCAGACTAATTAAATTACAGCTTGTTTAAAGAATGCTTGATCTCCTTTTGGGCAGGAAAACTCAGCATGTATCAAGTCCAGACTAGGGAGAGGATGGACTGCAAGAACTAGTTTGTGCTAAGAGTCAGTGGGCAGACTCAGGGTGTAACTCAGTGGTGGAGCATCTGGTTGGCATGCAGAAGGCCCTGGGTTCAACTTAAAGTATGTATGTGTGGTACATATATTAATACTTGTTGGGGTTGGGGATTTAGCTCAGTGGTAGAGCAGTTGCCTAGCAAGTGCAAGGCTCTGGGTTCGATCCTCGGCTCCAGGAAAAAAAAAAATTCCTTGTTGATATGTGTTCAAGTGAGTAGTGAGTATGGAGGCCAGTGTGGATTTTAGGTCTCTCTCTCTCTCTCTCTCTCTCTCTCTCTCTCTCTCTCTCTCTCTCTCTCTCTCTCTCTCTCTCGACACGGTTTCTCTGTGTAGCCCTGGAACTTGCTTTGTAGACCATGGTTGCCTCAAACTCAGAGATGCCTCTGCCTCCCAAGTGCTGAGATTAAAGGTGACACCATATCCCGCTGTGACAGTCACTTTATTAAATGAGCTATGGCCCCATCCCCCCTGGGCTCCATTTTTAACGCTAACCCCAAATCCTCAAAACAAATAAATAACAACAAGACCTGACCTACTACTACCACCAAAAAAACCAAACGAAACCAAAAACCCACCAAATCAAAACGAACATAATCAAGTAGAATTTGCATTAAAGGGCAGTGAGTTGACTCTGTCAGAGGAGAATGAAAGGGACAAGGGGGAGGAGACCTGGTCGTCTGCCTTTTACTCTTCCTGATCTGCTTCCGGGAGACCTGGCCTTCTGCCTGAGGGGCAGGAAGAGTGTCCTGGAAGCCAGAGCTCAAGCTGCCCTCTTGGGTTTTTTTTTTTTTTTTTTTTTTTTTTGAGCCAGGGTTTCTTTGTGCAGCTTTGGAGCCTGTCCTGGAACTCACTCTGTAGACCAGGCTGGCCTCAAACTCACAGAGATCCGCCTGGCTCTATCTCCTGAGTGCTGGGATTAAAGGCGTGTGCCACCTGCCCAGCTTCAAGCTGCCTTCTTGCTCCACAGGTGAGCTACCTCTTTCTCTGGCTGCGTGCACCAAGCAGTGGGATGTGGTGACCTACCTCCTGGAGAACCCACACCAGCCTGCCAGCCTCGAGGCCGCTGACTCCCTGGGCAACACAGTCCTGCATGCTCTGGTAATGATTGCAGATAACTCGCCTGAGAACAGTGCACTGGTGATCCACATGTATGATGGGCTTCTCCAAGTGGGGGCCCGCCTCTGCCCCACGGTGCAGCTTGAGGATATCTGCAACCATCAAGGCCTCACACCTCTGAAGCTGGCTGCCAAGGAAGGCAAAATTGAGGTGAGTACTGTTCCCTATCCCGCCTCTCTCAGCAGCAGCAGGACTCAGGCAGTCACTTCGTAGATGTATATAATGCATTCTGGCCCCTCTCACCCTGAGCCCTCATTATCCCACCCCCCCTTTCCTGTCAACCAGTCCCCTTACATTCCTTTCTCCCATTCAGTTCTTTTCGTCTTGTCTTGTTTAACTGAGTTTAAATAGGGTCATAGGTTTCAAACTATCCATTGGTACCTGGAAAGCTCACAGGATGACAATGACTGCCTCTTCCAAAGAAACGACATTTAAAAAAAAAAGATTATTTTTATTTTCTGTGCATAAGTATTTTGCCTGTATGAACATGTGTGCACTGGGAGAATGCCTGGTGCCTATGGAGGCCAAAAAAGGGTGCAGTTACAGATGACTATAAACTGCCATGTGGGTTCAGCTGGGAACTGAACCTTCATCTTCTGCAGAAGCAGCAAGTACTCTTAACCACTGAGTGATGGCTCCAGCATCCGGGAGATAGCTATATTAGTTACTGCTGTGATAACAGCAACATGATCAAGGCAACTTAGAGAAGGGTTTTTTTGGGCATAGGGTTCCAGAGGCATGAGTCCATCACCATCAAGGTAAGGAAGTGTGCCAGCAGGCAAGCATGGTGGCTGGAATAGCAAGTTGAGAGCTCAACAGCCAAGTAGGAAACAGAACAAACTGGGAATGGTACACAGCTTTCAAAGCTCAAAGCCCACCTGCAGTGACATATGTCCTCCAGAAAGGCCACACCTCCTAAACCTACCCAAACAGCATCATCAACTTGGTAGGACCAAATAGTCAAACACCTGAGCATCTGGGGGACATTTGCATTCACACTAACCCAATAGCTTTTTTTTTTTTTTCCTATATTTTGTCTCATTTGCTATTAGATTTTCTTCGGATTTTACCTACTGTGACATTCACATTTTTTTCTCATTATGAGCTTTAAAAACTATATGAAAAACAACTATATGGTTGGGGCTAGAGAAGTGGCTCAATGGTGAAGAGCACATATCGTTCTTGTAGAGGACCCACGTTCGATTTCCAACACTCACATCAGGCAGCTCACAGCTGCCTGGGATTCCAGCCTCAGGGAGCTGACCTCTGTCACTTCCTTGGGTATATACACAGACACCCGTACACATAAAAATAAATAATATTTTCTTTAACGTATATGGTCACTCAGGAGGTGGAGACAGGTGGCTCTCTATGAATTCTAAGTCAGTTTGGTCAATAATAACAGGTTGCAGGCCAGCCAGAGCTACAAAGTGAGACCTGTTTCAGAATAACCAAAGAATCAACCAATCAGTTAATCAATCAACAAAAAGAAAAAAGATGGTAGTGGGTTTTTTTTGTTGTTGTTGTTCTCTGTGTTTCTGATATATAGAATTTAAAGTATTTGTATGTTTGTGGTTTGGCATGGTTGCCTAGAGTCTCAGCTACCTGGGAGGCTGAATCAAGACAATCACTCGAGCCTAAGAGTTCAAGACCAACCTTGGCAATATGGTTAGTCCCTGTGTGAGTAACCAAACCAAATGGAACTTTTGTGTATACAGGTGTAATTATCTTTTCCTTTAAATTCCTTGGTTTTCCTATTACTTAATACTTTCTACAAGATTATATATGTAATATGTCTGCATGGGTATCTGTGTACCACATGCATGCCTGGTGCCCTTGGAGGCCAGAAGAGGGTGTCAGCTCCCCCAGGACTGGACTTATAGACAGTTGTGAGCTGCCATGTGGGTGCTGGGACTTGAACCTGGGTCCTGTAGAGGAGCAGCCAGTGTTCTTAACCACTGAGCCATCCCTCTGGCACCAGTATTGTACTTGTATGTACTTGCTGCATGTGTTTATTAGTTACTTTCCATGTTGTTATACAAAACACCTGACAAAAGCCGCTAAGGAAGGAAGGGTTCGTCTGGCTCACACTGAGGATACCCGTCACCGTGGCAGGGAAGGAGGACAGCAGGAACATGAGGCAGCTGGTCACATCGCAGCTGCAGCCAGGAAGCAGAGAGAGATGAACCCTGGTGCGCAGCTCACTGTCTCCTTTCTATTCAGTCCGGGATCCCAGCCGTGGGGTGGTGTCATCCACATGTGGAGTGTGTCTTTCCATCCCTATTGACCTAATCTAGACAATTACTCATATATACGCCCAGAGACTTGTCTCTTCAGTGCTTCTAGATCCTGTTGAGAAGATTAGCCATCACGGTCTGTAGCTTGTAGTGTATGTTATATAATAACATGATTATGCATGTGTTATTATATATCATACACCTAGCTATATTTTATTCCAGACTTTTGCAATTTCTTTCTTTCTTTTTGTTTGTTTGCTTTGAAACAGAGTCCTATCAGCCTACGTCGCCCTTGAACTCTATTTATTCACATTTATTGTGTGTGTGTGTGCATAAACGTGAACACATGCCGTAGCTTGTATATGAAATTTAGATGGTGACTTGCGGGGGTGGTTCTCTTTTTCTGCCATGTAGGTTCCAGGAATTAAACTCAGGTCGTCAGGCTTGATAGCAAGTACCTTTACCCATTAAGCCATCTTGCCAGCCCTGGTCTTGAACTCTTCCTGATCGCTCACCTTAGCTTCCCCAGTGTTGGGATTATAGGCAAGCACCACTCATACATGGCACTGCTATTTATTTTTAGCTTACTTAAAATTTGCTTTAGATATATTTATTTTATGTGTATGAGTGACTTCCCTGCAGAGGTCGGAAGAGGGTGTGGATACCCTGATGGATGATTGTGAACCACTATGTGGGTGCTGGGAACTGAACCCGGGTCCTCGGTAAGACTAACAAGTGCTTTTAACCACTGAGTCATCTCTCCAGCCCCTACGGTTTTATTTTTAACGTCTAAAACGGATTTGTTTGAAAGTACTTTGGGTAGAAAGAGGAAGCATTGCCCAGCTCTCCATTTCCCTCCCAAGTACCTTGTGAGGTTCTACGTTTTATTTTCAGAGATGTTTCATATCCCACACAGAAGTGTGCATATCGCTAGTGTTAAGAATGAGGGATATTTATCAAGACAGGGTTTCTCTAGCTATGTCTGTCCTGGGACTCGATCTGTAGATCAGGCTGACCTCAAACTCACAGAGATCCACCTGCCTCTGCCTCCCTAGTGCTAGGATTATAGGTGCGGACCACCACCACCTGGCTTTTTTTTTTTTTTTT
>CABHPQ010154305.1:0-11158 GCA_902168405.1 Peromyscus aztecus | reverse complement strand
GGGGTTATTTTTTAGGTCAAAATAAAATAAACATAAGTAACACTTTTAATACTGTATCCTGCTCTCAACTCCTGGTGCTCTTGCGGGAGTGTGTGCACCTACCTGTCTTTGTTGTCTAAAGGCCTGGCTGGGGCTGCAGAGATGGTTCAGCGGTTGAGAGCACTGGCCGCTCTTCCAGAGCAGAATTTGATTACTGGCACACACACACAGGGCAGCTCACAACTGTCTGTAACTCCAGCCCCAGGGGTCAGATAGCTTCTTATGTCCCCCGTGGGTGCTGCACATATGTGGTGCACAGACATACATGCAGGTGACACACACACACACACACACACACACACACACACAAGTACCTTTAAAGGCATAGTTCTGGGCTCAGAGGTTAAGAGTACTGCCTGCTCTTCCAGAGGTCCTGAGTTCAATTCCCAGCAACCACATGGTGGCTCACAACCATCTGTAACGAGATCTGGTGCCCTTTTCTGGTCTGCAGGCAAACATGCAGGCAGAACACTGTATACATAATAAATCAATCTAAAAAAATATTTAAAAAGGCATTCTCCAGTCTGCACCCTCCTTGTCCTCATTCCTCATGTGTGAAATCAAAGACTTCTTAACCTGTTTTGGAATAGGGACCCCTTAGTCTGTTAACTGTTCTGCACCCTGACCACAGAAGTGTACACATGTGCATAATTGGTGGTCTCGGATTTCAAGTGACCTCATGTCCCCTGCTGGGATCTCTGTGCTATCTGAGGAATTCAGGAAAGAAGTCCACGGGGCAGGACAGGGGAAGACAGAGCTAAGCTGCCTGTCAGCCTATGCAGATGTGGGCATGTAAACCTGACAGTTCACCCTTGGTTGGGTATCTGTAAGAGCTGAAACATGCTAGGACCTATGTGCTCTGCGGGGGGCCCACAATGTTGCCCAGCCCTGGCATAGCATTAATGCAGGGAAGGTGACTAGCAGGTGAGCTCATGTGACTGCCTTGCAGATTTTCAGGCACATTCTGCAGCGGGAGTTCTCAGGACTGTACCAGCCCCTTTCCCGAAAGTTCACTGAGTGGTGCTATGGTCCTGTCCGGGTATCACTGTATGACCTGTCCTCGGTGGACAGCTGGGAAAAGAACTCGGTGCTGGAAATCATCGCCTTTCACTGCAGGAGCCCGGTAAGTCCACAGGCTGGCGGGCTGCCTAGAGGTTCTGGCAAGCCTTCCTCCACTTCATAGTACAAGCGCTGGAACGGAGGCACGTGAGAGGGAGGCACCTTACAGGGGTCCTGGGTCTGGGAACCTGTTCCGCGTTTGCTCCTCTCCATCTCCCCCGGCCCTTGCTTGGAGCCTGCCACGAAGTGGGTGCTTGTCATACCGTCACCAATCCAGCTGTGTCCTTCCTACCTTGTGCTTTGATTCTCCCTTTCCCACCCCAGCACCGGCACCGCATGGTGGTTTTAGAGCCACTGAACAAACTTCTGCAGGAGAAATGGGATCGGCTCATCCCCAGATTCTTCTTCAACTTCGCCTGTTACTTGGCCTACATGCTCGTCTTCACCATTGTTGCTTACCACCAGCCTTCCCTGGAGAAGGCAAGAGCTGGGTGGGGTCGTCCCGGGGCACACCTGCTTGAAGCAACCCTGGAGTGGGAAGGGGCAGGAAGCACCATCCCATCCTACCAAAGATGACACGGAGGCTTAGGTGGCTTGAAGGATATACCCAGAGCTCTTGGAAACAGTCCCTTAGGGTAACGACAGCAACGATAATTAATTAATTCTTACTGAATGCTTGCCAGATGTGAGTCAAGAGTCTAAGTGGTTAGCATGTGTTAACTAATGACGGCTCACACCAACCTCTGGGATGAAGGACCGCCATTCTTAGTTTACTACTGAGGTAAGGGAGAGGCACAGAAAGGTTAATGTATTATCTATGGTAATAAAAACTCTCAGTGGTAGAGATGACCTGAGGCCAGAAAATCTGGCTCCAAACCCAGTGCTGATAACTGCTCTATCATATGCTTCTCAGGGACTGGAATCAGGGCCCTGCCCCAGAGCCCACATCCTCCCTGATGCTCAGAGTGGCCTCTTCACGAAGTGAAGGCTCAGAACTGTCTCTCCCCCAGGGCTCTTGGACAGCTAGCTGTCGGGGAGGGGACCCAAGACTCTAGGTCTTATGGGAGTGTTTGTCTCTTCAGCCGGCCATTCCCTCATCAAAAGCAACTTTTGGGGACTCCATGCTGCTGCTGGGCCACATCCTGATTCTGCTTGGGGGTTTTTACCTCTTACTGGGCCAGGTAAGGACTCCTTCCTGTTTCTCCACCCTGTGTAGCTTCCAGTTAACCAAGAAGCAAACCAGAACTTTACAGGGAGTTAAATATACTCTCTTCACTGCTGGGGAAACAAATTCACAGTCAGGCCGGGACCATCAGGCCAGGGGTGGCCCCACCCACAATGGACTAGGACCTCCGAGGCTTTTTTTTTTTTTTTTTTAAAGTTAGGTTTCCCTCCTCTCAGATGATTCTGGCTTGTGTCAAGTTAACATAAAACTATCCAGCACAAGCTACATATGGGGGTGGTGGTGAGGGAAAGGCTACCGTTTTAGGCACTGTGGTGGTGTTGGTGGCCGGGTGGCCATAACTGGAAGCACGTGGGGGAGCTGCAATCCCGGCCGCAGGGGCAGCCTGGCTGCGCTTAGATCTGAAGAGCAAGTTTCACACGCTCTGACCTCTCTCTCCTCCGCAGCTGTGGTACTTTTGGCGCCGCCGTCTGTTCATCTGGATCTCATTCATGGACAGCTACTTTGAAATCCTCTTGTACGCGAGTCTCTCCTTTCCCATAATGTCTCTGAGGTGTGGGTGTGGCGGGGTGTGGCAGCGAGCACCAAGCTGGTTGTGGAGGCCGGGACCTAGGACGGCAAGGATGGGAGTGTGTGCCGGACCTGGGGACCCTGGCTCCCGGCCAGCTCGGTTGGGCCCTTTCACATCCCATCTTTGTGGAGCCTCTTTCCATGGAGTGTCTCAATGTTTGATTCAGGTATCATGATTACAAGTGGGAAGCCGCCGGGCAGTGGTGGCGCACGCCTTTAATCCCAGCACTGGGGAGGCAAGAGACAGGCGAATCTCTGTGAGTTCGAGGCCAGCCTGGTCTACAGAGTGAGATCCAGGACAGGTACCAAAACTACACAGAGAAACCCAGTCTCGAAAAACCAAAACAAACAAACAACCAACCAAGTAGGAAGCCCAGAGCAGAAATGAATAACTTGTCCAGGATGGAGGTCAGGCTGTGATTGGTCCAGCTGCAGACGGATGGAGTCCATCTGAGGTGGTAGAGGCAGTCAGTGGTGGCTGTTGCCTAGTGGCCTGGAAGTTGACCCACATCTCGTCCCCGCAGCCTCGTCCAGGCTCTGCTCACCGTGCTGTCCCAGGTGCTGCGTTTCCTGGAGACGGAATGGTACCTCCCCCTGCTTGTGTCGTCCCTGGTGTTGGGCTGGTTGAACCTGCTTTACTACACACGCGGCTTCCAGCACACAGGCATCTACAGTGTCATGATCCAGAAGGTGAGAGATGGGGCTGGACCAGGTGCACCAGACCACGGAGGCCCGGACACCACCGCCCACTAGACTCCTTTTGGCCTCATGAGGCAGGAGCTATCCTCCACAGCTAACCTGAGCAGAAGAGAGCATGAGCTATTTACCCATGTGCCATTTACCCAGACACTTGCCCAACATTACTGCAGGTGTGGGCCTGCGTGTACCTGGATGTCTTCCTACGTATGCAGATGCACACACATACATTTGTTGGCAGGTGTCCACAGAGGAACATGTGCATCTTTCATAAAGGAGCAGATGATATTTTCAAGGGCACTTATCCATTCGTCTGAGTCTTGGGTCATGGGGACATTCGCATTGGTCTGCACCCATTTATTTCACAAGTGTTTAGGAGTGTCCACTGTGGTCCTGGTTCTTTCTACGTAGGGAACACAGCAGTGAACAAAACAGACAAGTCCTTCCTCTTTTGAAGCTAATGTTCCAGTGTGGGGAATGAAATTGCTAAGAACACAGTTCAGGATATTGCTGACTACAAGACCCTACAGAGGAGACACACACAACAGTGCTATGGAAAATGACTAGGGCAGATGGGACTTTAGATGGTGCACAAAACCCTTTCTGAAGAGGTGTTTTGTTTTTTGAGACAGGGTTTCTCTGTGTAGTCCTGGCTGTCTTGGAACTAGCTCTGTAGACCAGGCTGGCCTCGAACTCACAGAGATCCTCCTGCCTCTGCCTCCCAAGCACTGGGATTAAAGGTGTGCACCATCACCCCCAACTGAAGAGGGAGTTTTTATGTTTTCTTTTGATGCAGTGTAGAGGATGGGACGCGGACCCTCAGACAGCTAGGCAAGCACTCTACCTCTGAGATAGACCCACAGTCCATTAGTGGTGACCTGGAAGAATGAGTCAGCCACCTCAGAGTGGAGGGGGAAGTATCCTCTTCAGAGGGAACAATACAAGTGAAGAAAAAGAACCAGAGCAAGTGGACAATGCTTGAGACAGCCAGGAAACTGCAATGCCAAGCAGGCCAAGAGTTGGGGAGGGAGTAGGGAGCAGGTGGGTGCCTGGGGTTTAAAAATCCTGGTAAAATAGGGGCTGGAGGAATGGCTCAGTGGTTAGGATCCAAGTCAGGCTCGCATGCCTGCAGGCAAACACTTTCACCCACTATCACCTGAGCTGGAGGCAGATTCTTTTCAAAGCTCCTTCCGCTCAGAATGACCTGTGTCTATGCACACGCTGTCTGTGGGAGGGGTGTGTGTGTACAAAGGAGCCCACTTATGGGGTGTAGGGTCAGTATGCTGTGGGCCATTCACCCAGTCTGCCCCTTGGGCTCCTGTGTTCCAGGTCATTCTGCGAGACCTGCTCCGATTCCTGCTGGTCTACTTGGTCTTCCTTTTCGGCTTTGCCGTAGGTAAGGACTCTTTTACACTTTGAGTGTGTGTGTTCCTGTGTAGTGCACGCATGTGTGTGAATGTGGGTCTGTGAACTTACGTACGTACATGCACGCAGAGAGACCTGCGCAGGAGGCAGGGTGTCTTCTGCTTCTGTTCTCTGTCTTATTGCCTTGAGACAGTGTCTTTTACTGAACTGGAAGCTTGCTGTTTTTTAACTAGCGTGGTCAGTGAGCTCTAGGGATCTGTCTGTCTCTGTCCTGCAAGACTGGGGATGACCACAGGCATACAGGGTTTTAAAAATTTTAAATTTTATTTATTTATTCATTTATTTATTTTGCGTGCGTGCGTGCGTGCATGCGTGTGTGTGTGTGTGTGTGTGTGTGTGTGTGTAGGTCAGAAGACAATTTATGGGAGGTGGTTCTTTTCTTCCATCAGCGGGACCTGGGGATCAAATTCAGGTCACCAGATTTGGAGGCAAACACCTTTACCCACTGAGCCATCCTGCCAGCCCTATGCCCAGCGTTTTGCATGGGTGCTGGAGACTCCAACACAGGTCCTCATGCTTGCAGCCCAAGCACCTTTACCCACTGAGCATCTCCCCAGTCCAAATACCCCTTCATGCCCTCCCCCCCCCACCCTGCAGGCTGCCTGGTTGAGACCCCCCCCTTCTCACCTACAGCCCTCGTGAGCCTGAGCCGGGAGGCCCAAAGCCCCAAAGCCCCTGCAGATAACAACACCACAGTGACAGAACAGCCCACGCTGGGCCAGGAAGAGGAGGCGGTGCCGTATGGGGGCATTCTGGATGCCTCACTAGAGCTCTTCAAGTTCACCATTGGCATGGGGGAGCTGGCCTTCCAGGAACAGTTGCGCTTCCGTGGGGTGGTGCTGCTGCTTCTCTTGGCCTACGTCCTTCTCACCTATGTTCTGCTGCTCAACATGCTCATTGCCCTCATGAGCGAGACCGTCAACAGCGTTGCCACCGACAGCTGGAGCATCTGGAAGCTGCAGGTACCGCCCGTGAGGCGCTCCTCTCTCACCCTTGGGACCCTGCGGAGGGCCCAACACCCAGGCACGTGGGCTCAGCCCAGCAGGGCCGGCCTCTAGATGGTAGCCGTTCACTCCTTCATAGGGTTCTTATGAGGATCATAGGCGCGTGGGAATAGGAAGTGCCTGCCACATAGCAGGTGTTCACTGAGTCAGTTACCATGATCCATTGGCATTATTATTGAGACAGAGTCTCACTATCTATCACTGACTGGCCTCCAACTCACAGCAACCCCCCTTGCCTCAGTCTTGTGAGTGAGGGATTACAGATGTGAGTTACCATGCCTGAATATCAAGTGTCTTGAATGCCTATTACTGGTAGGGCTATGCAGTACAGGCCCCACGGAGGACAAGGCAAAGGCCCCTCCTGAGCTCCACAAATGTAAAATACGGTTAGATTGATGTGGGAGGAGGGGAGAAAGATTGGGAGGGTCTGATATCACACACACACACACACACACACACACACACACACACACACACCATAGAAGTATTAGCTGTGTCTTCTTTTGGCGGGGGGTTTCGCGACAGGGTTTCTCTGTGTAGTTTTAGTGCCGTCCTGGAGCTCACTCTGTAGCCCAGGCTGGCCTCGAACTCACAGGGATCCGCTTGGCTCTGCCTCCGAGTGCTGGGATTAAAGGCGTGTGCCACCACCGCCTGGTTTAGCTGTCTTTTACTCGATGAGAGAAAGGCTGTGTAGGTTTTGGCCAGGGAGAACCTTGCCCTGGAGGTTGGACTCTGCTGCCTGCCACGTTATTATTGTCCTTGGGCCATTTCCTCCTTGAGTCTCAAGTGCTGGCACCAGTGGGGTCTGGGATGCCCGGGTGTGTGTGTGAGTGGGCATGCACGTGAGAGGGGGATACGGTCTGGAGTCTGAAGGGCCTAAGAACAAGCCAGTATTATTATTATTATTATTATTATTATTATTATTTTCTGGAGCTGAGGACCGAACCCAGGGCCTTGTGCTTGCTAAGCAAGCGCTCTACCACTGAGCTAAATCCCCAACCCCAAACAAGCCAGTATTAAGCACTCCTTATGTGTATGCCACAACCACCACCTGAGGTGACTTTCCCTTAGTTTACAGATGGGGAACCTTCTGTGAGGGCATCTTTCCCCCCTTGTTCAGGAGCTTCTTCCTCCAGGCAGGGCCCCAGGGTGCCTTGTTTGATGTGTCCTTTGTCCCCAGAAAGCCATCTCTGTCTTGGAGATGGAGAATGGCTACTGGTGGTGTAGGAGGAGGAAGCGTCGCTCGGGGAGGCTGCTGAAAGTGGGCGCCAGATGGGACGGTGTGCCCGACGAGCGCTGGTGCTTCAGGTGAGCCAAGTGGGCAGGACAGGGCGGGGCCTGGGTGGTCCGGGATAGCTCCCGCTCCTGGATCAGGTGTGCTGAGGAGAACCGGAGTACTCCTTCTGGGCGGGGAAGGTCAGGGATGCTGGATCTCAGAGATCCCCTCCCTGGCCCTGCTGCTGCTTGTGTGTTAGCCCGTCCAGCCCTGCCAGCCCAGTGGTGTAGACTTAAGGTCCCCTCCCTGATGATTCCTGACTTTCTCTCAGGCCCAGAAGCCAGTATTCTGGAGTCACTATGGCTACCCTCATCCCTAGATCTTCCACTCTGATCTTGGAGCTATCTTCCCTTGCACGGAAACCAAGCTTTTCAATGTTCAGAGAAGATGGG
Organism: Peromyscus aztecus; assembly: GCA_902168405.1. Classification (NCBI taxonomy): domain Eukaryota; kingdom Metazoa; phylum Chordata; class Mammalia; order Rodentia; family Cricetidae; genus Peromyscus; species Peromyscus aztecus. The sequence goes on along the minus strand of CABHPQ010154305.1, from coordinate 3,514 downwards.
ATTGAGAGGGAATGTGGTGACTAATGCCCAGCCACAGCCGACATCGTTATGGGCAGCCGCGGAGCAAGGGAGGAGATGAGGGCTTTATTCGTGACAAGCAGCCCCGAGAGACCACAACCTCAAAGACAAACCTGATCTCACTCCCAAGCCTCTGGTGGCTCTGGGAAACCCAGACACTGAGAACAGTTGGGGAGAAGGCTGCCTCTTCCTCCACGTGGACATCTGGCCTTAGGGGTTGTAATCCAGGAGTCACAGGATCAGAGCTTGCGAGGGTGTGGGTGGACCGGTGCCTTGTTAGGGAAGGGCAGGAACAAAGACAACAAAACCATCTTCCTCATTATCTGTACAGTCCACTGGGGGGAGGGAGGTGATGATCCCTCCCAGGGGCAAAGCCTGCTAGGCTGCTGCAAGCTTCCCTGAACTTGAGAGCTGTTTTGTCAACCGCAGGGTGGAGGAAGTGAATTGGGCTGCATGGGAGAAAACGCTCCCCACCTTGTCTGAGGATCCGTCAGGGGCGGGCATCCCTGGTGAGTAGCCTTGGAGCTAGCTCCCTTGCCCTGGTTCTTGTGAGTATGCGCTGTGGCTTTGCTGGTAACAGCCTTTGAGAGCCCGGGATGGGACTCAGAACCCTGTATGAGCCACCTACTCCTCCTGTAGAGACTGGTGCCTTAGTCCTTGTCTATGGCAAGCCTGCCCTTCTGTCCTGTCTGGGGAAGGATTCTCAGCTCTTAGGATGCCCTGCCCTTCTGCTCACTCTGGCCTCTCTGCTGTCCCTGCCCTGGTTATCAGTTGTACCCTTTGTCCAGACCTGGGCTGGATTTGGTTCCCAGCAAGGGACTAAGTCAGGGAGTATGTTCCCTCTACCCCCAACCCCATCCCCATCCTATCCTGGCCTACTGCAGGGGTGGCATATCCCTGGGCCCCTGCTTTGCTTGACAGGCCAGCCTACTTGACCTGAGATTTCTGCCACTACATAAGCACCACCCCCTTAACCCCACAGTAGAAGTCACTTCCTGCCTCGTGGTGGCGCACGCCTTTACTCCCAGCGCTGGAGAGGCAGAGGCAGGTGGATCTCTGTGAGTTCAAGGCCAGCCTGTTCTACAAGCCCAGTTTGCAGACCGCCAGAACGGTTACACAGAGAAACCCTGTCTCAGGACACACACACACACACACACACACACACACACAGAGTCACAGTCACTTCCTGTAAGTCTCTGTGGCATTTGACATTTTCTGTTCTAGCACAGTAAGAACCTTTCCTGTTTCCACCTCTCTGCCTCCACTAAAACCAGCTCCTCCCTCGCAACCTAGGGATGTTCTCCACAGCTTTCAGGGCTTCTCCTCAGCTTCCCCTTCTCTTTCCTGCCACATGTCTCTTGCCAAATGCCCCAACCCTCTCCCTAATGCCCTCCCAAGTCGAGTGTGACCTGTTACAAGGAGGCCCCCAGCTGGCCGGTGTCTTGCTGCCCTAAAGCCGACTGGTTTCTTACCTCCTACCCCCACATCAAGGCTTCCTTTCTACTTTCTCTACCCCTTCACGCAATGCCAGGGTAATGAGTCATTTTGCCCCCACCTGGTCCAGGTGTTCCATCCCCAAACCCCCACCCCAAACCCTGCTGCGTGCTGGCCACACCAGCTTGATGGCAAACAGCTCTGGGGTTGCCCGAGCAGGCGGCAGGTATGTGGCTGCACTCTTCACAGCCAGATGGAGGATCTCTGCCCATCCCTCCTATCCGATGCTGATGCCTTAGCCTCTCGGGCATCCCCTTACTGTTGAACCTCTGTAACCACTGCAAGCTGTCTCGGCATGTACCTCAACCTTCAGACAAAACTTCCTGCTTCAGGCCTGTCCCGCTCCGCTCCGTTCTGGCTAATGTAAACAAGGACTTCACAGGGCCCACACTGCACAGGTCCTGAGGGTCACAGTCTTCAGCGGGGAGCTCAAGGCCCAGAGCTGTTGTATGACTCACTCCTCAGAGTTCTGCCAACATGGTAGCCACTCACGCTGTGGTACTCTGTGCTTTCTTGACACTTCCTTCTCTGTCTCTGTGCTCTCCCTTTTCTCAGGGTGTCCATGTCCACCCCCAACACTAAAGAAGGGTTACCTCTCTCCTCTAAGCTCCCCGAGTTCCTAACCCGCTTCTCCCCTGCTCTTCAGTGTGCTTCAGATGTTCTGTTTTCTGATAGAGCCCGTCAGCTCTGGGGACTTTTGAATTCCTGTGGTGAGACCTCTGAACGGCCCATGGAAGGGGTTCAGGGGATTCCAGTAGGAGGAAAGCAGGGAGATGGGGCTGCAGGATTGACTGTTAGACCCAGAACACGGTGGGCTTTCATGGTTGTGGCCTTTTCTTTATTTTTTGGGGGGGGGCATTTTTGAGACAGGATTTCTCTGTGTAGCCCTGGCTGTCCTGGAACTCACTCTGTAGACCAGGCTGGCCTCAAACTTACAGAGATCCACTTGCCTCTGCCTCCTGAGTGCTGGGATCAAGTGTGTGTGTGTGTGCCACCACCAACACAGCTTTGGCCTTTTACACCAAGGGCAAAGCCACAGTGTTCTTTATTCTGTTTACAGGTTATGAAAAGAACCCCACCTTGAAACCTGGGAAGAATGGTGCCCCAGAGGAAGACCATCTGCCCCTCCAGGTCCTCCAGTCCCACTGATGGTCCAGATGCTGCAGCAGGCTGGCTGGGCAGAGTAGGGAATCTTTCCAGCCACACCCGCTAGCTCCCAGGCTACTGAAGTTTGGTGGAAATACAAATATTTTTTTGCATAACTAAGTGTTCTAGAAGTATTATTTGAACGAAGTTATGGGGACCTTGTATTTGGTAATATTTGCATGTGTCTCTAAGTGCCCACCTGGCTCAGGGGCTAGTCTTCTCATAAACCCTCACTGGCTGGCCACACCGAAGTTCCTGCACTGTCCTCTTCCATGTGGCAGGCTGAGGGCTGGGTACAAATGAAGCCACTTTCCCACCTCTAGGGTGACTGAGTCTCCATTAAGCTCTGGATTATTGCTTTTTCACCCACCTGGGCTTCAGTTTCCCACCTCTCCTCCCCACTCTTTGCAGGAAAGCCAGAAAGGCCTTCTTGAGACATAAGACAAGCAAGTCACCTCTGAACTCTGAAGGCCTGAGAGCAGCATCCTCAGCCTTGCATGTTTTTGCCCGTGATTCCCAGATCCCCCCGACCCTGTACACCTTTTGCTTTCAGGGAAGTTTGATGAAAAGTCCTTAGTACTTTCTCTTAATTATTCATGAAGCCCGAAGGGCCCCATATTTGACTTTTTGACTTGGCCTTTGTTGATGTTCCTGTGACTTGAAACTCCCAAAGGAAGAGAGCAAGAGAGGAGCTGCACCTGTATTAAAGATTCCAGGCCAGATGGCTTGTTTGAAATTGCCTTTCAAACCACAGCCAAATTATCTTGGGCTATTTCTGGTCTCTTTGAACTCCCTGACACCCACCCCCCCATGTCTGAATTAACATCCTTGTGAACTATCAAAACCTTACACTGCT
>CABHPQ010154304.1:3216-17146 GCA_902168405.1 Peromyscus aztecus | reverse complement strand
GTGTTACTTTTGTTTATGTTGCATTTGTTTAACTCTGTGAAGCTGTGTTACTGTGCCTGTCTAAAACACCTGATGGTCTAATAAAGACCTGGCCAACAGCAAGGCAGGAGAAAGGATAGGTGGGGCTGGCAGGCAGAGAGAATATATAGAGAAAGAAATCCAGGAATAGAGAAGAAAAAAGATGGAGGAGTGAAAGGGAGAAGGAGCCAGAGAAGGAGGAGGACTCCAGGGGCCAGCCACCCAGCTACACAGCAAGTCAAGGAGTAAAAGTAAGATTTATAGAAGTTAGAGAATGGGAAAAGCCCAGAGGCAAAAGATAGTTGGAATAAGTTAAGGAAAGCTGACAAGAAACTAAGCCAAGCTAAGGCCAGGCATTCATAAGTAAGAATAAACCTCTGTGTGTAATTTATTTGGGAGCTGGGTGGTGGGCCCCTCAAAAGAAACAATAAAGAGAAAAACTCCCAACAACACTAATCACCTTTGCTCAGCTTTTGCCCTGACCATGACCAACAACAACTTGTAAACAACCCCACTCTCCATAACCCATTGAACAACCAGAAACCATCCTACTTCTTGGGAATGTGGGCATCATGTTTTCTAGACTGCTTCCTGTATTCTGGGAATGACAACATCTCTAGGGGACCCTGAGAAATTGGGATAATGGTCAAGTCCTGGGAAAGTTAGTTGTATCATTTGTTGTCCAGTCTCTGTGCAATGGGAAAGCGCAAGGCTTATCTGAAGTCCTGGTGAGAGTAGTCTGTGAGGCTGGACCATCTCAGCTAGCAACTTTGAAGATGTTCTAGATGCAGAATTTTGAGGAAACTGAGAGGCATTCTGAGAGGCTGGATCACCTGGGCTACTTGTCTTTATTGGTGTCTGGTCCTTTTTTTTCTGAAAACACATAAACTTTTAAAGGAACATATACATCAGTATTAACACAAGTGTGGAATGTGTGATGTGCACAAGGCAGCTAAAGATGATTTTTGTTTTATGTTTGAGCAGGTAAAAGGCATCTGTTAACTTTATAAGTCTGTTTGGACATAACCAAATGTCTGTTCGTGCCATATGAAAGGATGGCATGTAATAATAAGTCAGGACTCTGTAGCCAACAAGATTTGTCATGTCTCATCCACTCTCATCCAGTTCCCATGTCCAGGGATCAGTGTGTACATCATCTGTCCTGTAGTTTTTCTTTTGTTTCTTTCTTTATATCTGTAGCCAAGATTTTCAAGAGGTCTCTTCTGATCAAATCTGGTCTTTAATTTTGAAAAAAACAAAAACAAAAAAAAACATAGATTTTTGTTTCCTGTAAAAACAAAAGCAAAAACCTCTCCCCCAATGCAACATATTTTCTGACTTCCATTCTGAAGTTAAGACATTCTTAAAATACATAGGTTGGTTTAATTTAGCAGTTTGTATAATCCAACGTCTCTCAGCAGCTACTATTTTTAGTTCATTAGCATTTAAAAAATTTAAAGTCAGCAGGAAGATTGTGAGCTCCAGAGGATCGGGAAGTTTGCTCGGAGATTATATCTCCTAGAAAAGTCAGAGAAGCTACATCCATGAAGTCTCATCCACATGGCTACTTATATAGATCTTGATGGCTTTCTTTTCCCACTGTGCTCTCATCCCATGATAATAGCCCACTTTATCCACAAGATTGTATTCCTTTCAGTAGTAATAAAAAATGATCAAGAACACTCAAAAAAAATTTAAAGTCAACAAAACACCATACAGGACCCAGACCTGTGTATTTCCCATCTTTATGGGAAATCTTTATTTTTTATAAAAAGCTTTTTATAAAAAGCTTTTTCCTTTTCTATTACTTTACTCTCTCTTTAAAGATTTTATTATTTTTAAGCTATTTATTATTTTTTCTATGGCTGTCTATGCCCATTTTCTTTTTTTTCTTCAGCATCTAAGCACATTTTTAAGCATACTATATCTGTTTAGAGTTTTTTTCTGTCTGGATCTGACTTTTTGAGCATCTGCAGCCTTCTCTAACCATGGGAGTCAAACCTTGAACTGCTAAGCAGTGGCTAGGCCCTCCTGTAACACAAATTGCTAAAAAATCTTATTAATAAAAACCTGGAGCCAGATATTGGGGTAAAAGCTGAAAAAATCAGAGGAATAGAACAAGCCAGCCACAAGTTCTTACCACTAGGAAATCCTCAGCCCAAGAGAGAGCTACTTCCTGTATACGCACACCTTATACACCTTTCTGTGCCCTGCCATCTTACTTCCTCTCTCCGCCTAGCTACATCACTTCCTCTTTCCACCCAGCTCTATCACTTCCTGTCTGCCTGTACAGACCTCCAGACCTCTATGGTTAACTAGTGCTGGGATTAAAGGTGTGTGCCTGGCTCTGTTCCCAGTGTGGCCTTGAACTCACAGATATCAGGATGAATCTCTGTCTCCCGAATGCTAGGATTAAAGGCATGTGCTATCATTGCCTGACCTCTCTGTTTACTACAGTGGCTGGCTTTGTCCTCTGATCCCCAGGCAAGCTTTATTTGATAGAGCACAAATAAAATATCACCATACCCTCCATTGCTAGCACATGACCTGCAGCTGGTCCATCTCCTTCAGGTTGGTGAGAGTGGAGCCTCATGTCTGCAGATCCAACCTGGAGCCAGTCTATCCGTCCATCCTAGCTCTGGGAAGTTTCTGGGTCCATGCTGTAGTAGGCTTTTCTAGTCTCCTGCCGCTGAATAGCGTACTGCCCATTGCTCATGAACCCAATTCAAGTGCTCGGTAGCAGGGCCTCTTAAAAGAGCCTTGCCTGTGTATGCAGCAAGCACAACAAACCTATTGGAATTTTTTTTTCAGTGTTTTCTCAAGCCCTGTGACGATTTACATGCTGCACTTTGGGCACCAAATGTTTTTTTGTTAGGACCACCAGCCCACAAATAATGACCCATAGACTTATTATTAATTATGAAAGCTTGGACTTAACTTAGGCTTGTCCCACTAGCTCTTTTTGTTTGTTTGTTTTTTGGGGTTTTTTTTGTTTTTTTTTTTTTAAGATTTATTTGTTATGTATACAGTGTTCTGCCTGTATGCCAGAAGAGGGCGCCAGATCTCATTACAGATGGTTGGGAGCCAACATTTGGCTGCTGGGAATTGAACTCAGGTCCTCTAGCAAGAACAGTCAGCGCTCTTAACCGCTGAGCCATCTCTCCAGGCCCCCCCCCCCCCCCCCCCCCCAACCCCTTTTAACTTAAATTAACTTTTTTTTTTTAAACCTACATTCTTCCACATGGTTCAATTACCTCTTCTTAGTACTTCACATCCAACTTACACCAAGCCTGCTGGTGAAATCGTGCACCTAGATTCCTCCTCCCAGTTTCTCTCTCTCTCTCTGCCCAGCAGTCCTGACGAGCTATTGGCCATTTAACTCTGTATTAAACCAGCCAGAAGATGCCTTAGGCAGAGACCATCTTTACAGACAGATATTCCCCCAACAATTTCTAACTATTATTATTGTATGTGTAATGTATGTGTGCCACAGTGCACATATTGAGATAAGAGGACAATTTTGTGGGTGAGGAGCCTGATCAGGAAGGGGGACAGAGAAGAGGCTTCCGGTTGACAGTCAAACCTCTCTCTGGGACCCTCCAGATGTGCTATCGTAATACCCTCTTCCCATCTTTGTCCTCCCCTCAGACACAACGCCTCTCCTTAGGTCCTCGGGGTCCCCTGAAGTGTGGCTTAGTTAGAGCTTGGCGTTTGCAGGTGGGAGGTGAAAGCCAAGGCCACTCTGCTCTTCTGTATCAGCCTCCATATGAATTAGAAGCAAACACAGCTCAGGCAAAAGAGCAGGATGTCAGCTCTTGCCTGCTCTCCAAAGGGAGTACCTTTGTGTTGTGGACAGACTATACAAGCTGGTGTGGCAGCTGGTACCACTGCTTCCCTGGTGAGATCTGCCTAATCCTCTTAAGGCCTGCTGGGCCCTGTCTTGACATCTCACAGCAGGAAGCGTCTTGAGCCTTGTACAGGCTGTTCTTTTCCTCCCCGCGGCCAAGTTCCTGACACACAGCTTAAGGCAGGACCAGGACATCAGCACCTCTTGAGAAGCAGAGCATCCTGGCGGCAGCATCGTCTGGAAGGGACTGCTCACCTCACTGCAGGCAGGAAGCAGAGGGAGAAGAAGGGACTAGATATGTTTCTCAAAGTCCTGCCCCCACTTACCTAATTCACATGTGGTATTGATTTTGGTGTTTTGAGTTCTTTAAGCCACAACTACTCACCCCAGCCCTGCTGGCGGAAACCTCTATGCTGTAGAAGCTGCTGAGATTCTGGCAAGGAGGTACAGGAAGCCTGTTCTGGGGCTTTGAGAGGGTCTAGTTCAGAGATGGGTGGGGCCAGGATTGGAAAGATAGATAGATGGGCAGTGCTCCCAGAAAGCCGGAGTGTGGTCCTACACGTTTCTGATCAGGGATGCAGTGTTGACATTGAACATGGTTTTATCTAGCCTTGAATGTTTTCAACCACAGGCCATTCATAACCCAGCAAGATGTTCTCTCTGAACCCTCCAGCAGAGCAGGGCACCCCGCTTCCTGCCTGCCCAGCCTTACCATAGCCAGAGATCATTGCCTTAGCAGCGTTCAACAGGCAGCATGAAGCTTCCTACTGGGATGCTGTACAATAACTATCACTACCGACCTGAGCTCCTGCCAGAAAGCTGTCCCTGAATCTAGCCTAGGTGTGTGGGAAACCAGGAACTGGGGGAACCCACTAAACACACAGAGGCAACTAGAGAATCCTGGAATGTGGGACAGTTCATAAGGTAACTGCTAGAGTCTCTTTTAAAAGATCTGTTGCAGGGCAGTAGTGACGAACGTCTTTAATCCCAGCACTCAGGAGGCAGAGGCTGGCATATCTCTGTGAGTTCAAGGCCAACCTGGTCAACAGAGCAAGTTCCAGGACAGCCAGGGCCACACAGGGAACCCTGTCTTGGAAAAAAAAAATGTGTTTATTTCAGGAGCTAGAGAGATGGTTCAGTGTTTAAGAGCACTGGCTGTGCTTCCAGATGATCCCCACAATCCACATGGCAGCTTACAACTGAAGGTAACTCCATTTCCAGGGGATCCAGCACTGTCTTCTGAACTCTGCAGATACTGAGCATGCACCTGTTGCACAGACACACCTGCAGATAAAGCGTACGCACGAAGACAAAACGCTCATACACATAAACAATAAAACAAATCCACCCAGGCAGTGGTGGTGCGCACCTTTAGTCCCAGCACTCGGGAGGCAGAAGCAGGTGGATCTCGGTAAGTTCAAGGCCAGCTTTGTCTACAGAGTGAGTTCCAGGATGGCCTGGGCTACACAAGAAACCCTGTCTCGGAAAACAACAACAACAACAAGCAAACAAACAAATAAATAAATCTAAAAAATAAGGAGAGTGAGACATGATCTCAGTCCTCAGTCCTGAACATAAAACACCTTAAAAAAATTTATTTTACTCATTTCAATTTTGTGTGTACCGATGTGTTGCCTGCATGTATTGCTGGGTACCAAATCCAAGTACCCTAGTAGGCCAGAAGAGGGCGATGGATTCATTGGAACAGTCAGCGTGAGTCACCATGTGAGTGCCGGTAACTGAATCTGGGTCTTCTCAAGGATCAGCCAATGCTCTTAACCACTGAAGCATCTCTTCAACCCCTGACTTCTAGGATCTCAAAGTCAGTAGTTGCCAGCACTGGAGAGGCTGAGGCAGGAGGATCCCTGAAAGCACAAGGTCCTCGTGGGCTGGGCTACATTAGTGGTTTAGTCACACACACACTCAAAAAGCCCTAAACATTCATTTACTTAGCATGTACATGTGTGCATGTGTGTATATACAGACGTGCAAGTGCCAGAGCTCCTCTGTGTGTGTGTGTGTGTGTGTACATGTATGCAAGTGCCAGGGCTCCAATATGGAGATCAGAACATCTTGTAGGAGTCCACCCTCTCCTTCTACCATGTAGATTCCAGGGACAGAACTCAGGTGGTCAGTCTTGTCAGCAATCACCTCTACTTACCACCCCAATGACTAGCTCAATGGCCCACAGCCACAGAATTTCTATTAGTGAAATCGAGTCAGAACTGACACACAGTACCTCTGTACACACTAATATTAGCCCTGCCACAAGATTCCAGAGAGCCCCTGGGGATAAAAGGGACAACATCAACTATAATAATACATAAAGTAATTTATATATGATCTGATTGGTAGGTTGGTTGAGTGACTGGACCAGGATCTCCTGTAGCCCAGACTGTTTTTTTTTTGTTTTGTTTTGTTTTTTTCAAGATAGGGTTTCTCCATGTAACAGCTCTAGCTGTCCTGAAACTTGCTATGTAGACCAGGCTGGCCTCGAACTCACAGAGATCCACCTGCCTCTGCCTCCTGAGTGCTGAGATTAAAGGCCTGCGCCGCCGCCGCCGCCGCCGCCACCGCCGCCGCCGCCACCACCACCACCACCACCACCCAACCCCCAGGATGATCTTGAACTTGCTCTGTAGCCTGACCTGGCCTTGAACCTGTGAACCTCCTGCCTCTACACACTCCCTTAAAGTGCTGGGATGATAGACTTTCTATTCCTTCTAGGTAAGTACATTTTTGTGTGGTTTGCTTTTTTGTTTTCTTCTTTTTAATGTCCATTGGTGTTTTACCTGCATGTCTGTCTGTCTGTTCAGAAGCCCTGGAACTGGAGTTACAGATAGGTATGAGCTGCCATTGTGGGTGCTGGGAATTGAACCCAGGTCCTCTGGAAGAGCAGCCAGTGCTCTCAACCACTGAACCATCTCTCTGGCCTGGTTGTTATGTTTTATTAGGATTTATTTTTTTTTTTATTTTGTGTATATGAATGTTTTACCTGCATATATGTTTGCCATGTTTGTGCATGGCGCCCCTAGAGGCCAGAAGAGGGCACTGGACACCCTGGAAATGGAGTTACAGACGGTTGTAAACTACCATGTGGTTGCTGAGAAGCCAACCCAGGTCCTCTTCAAGAGCAGCCAGCACTCTTAACCACAGAGGCATCTTTTTTTTTTCTTTTTTGAGACAAAGCCTCATTATGTAGATCAAGCTGACTGTGAACTCACAGACATCTGCCTTCCTGTCTCCTGAGTGCTAGGATTAAAGGTGTGCCCCTGTCACCTCCCTTCTTGTCGTTTTGTTTGACATGGGGTCTTGCTATGTAGCACTGGATAGCCTGGAACCCCATCCACAGACAGGCCGGCTGTTCTAGAACTTGCAGAGGCCTTGTCTCTGCCTCCCAAGCTACAGGTGTGTACCATGGCTGGCTTACATATACTGTCTATGAGCCTGACCTATGTCTATTCACTGTGCTCAGGATCGGGTGATGTGTGCACACATACATTTTAACTGAAATTTAGTGGTGTCACCTATTTATGGAGGGAAATGGCTTTTTAAGCAGAGCTGGGGGGGGGTTGATAAAGATATTTTAATATAGGCTTAAGCAAGAGAGTATTATGAGAAGTGATGTTGAAGCATGCCTTTGATCCCAGCACATGGGAGGCAGAGGTGGCAGAGGCAGGTGAATCTCTGAGTTTGAGGCCAGCCTGGTCTCCAGAGTGAGTTCTAGGACAGCCAGGGCTACACAGAGAAGCTCTGTTTCAAAAATCAGAGAGAGAGAGAGAGAGAGGTGGGGGAGCACTATGAGGAAGAAGGGGTGCTCAGAAAGGAGCAGTTGAAAGAAACCTGCCGCATTTCCAAAGCCTGGATGAATTCCCTTGGTGTGCTCACTCCACACTCCCAGGAACCTGTCTATTACTGTACTAATAAGAAACCTGAGAATTCAATGAATAATTCCTGAGCCTGTCAGGCCTTCTCTGGAAGGAGAGAACCACACAGGCAATTCCTTCCCGAGAGAAGTGTGGGGTTGTAGAGTGAGGGAAAGCCAGGGTTCTCAGTCTGGAAAAGGACCCTGGAGACCTTATTGCCCTCTGGTTCTGTGGGGACTTAAGTGGCTTCATCTGACTGCTCCTCTCCAGACCGGGGCATAGTGGTTCCTGTCAACCTAGCTCTTGCAAGGAAGAGGCAGGAGGATCAGGAGTTCATGATTATTGACTACACAGTGAGTTTGAGGCCAGCCTGGGCTACATGATACCCTATTTCAAGGAACAAAGATAAACAAACAAAGAGCAATAACCAATTCCTGAGGCTCTCAGGAATAAGTTCATCAGCAAACATGTTCTCGTGCCAACATGTTGGCAGAGAGGAAAGAAGAACTTGTTCAAAATACTGATTCTGGTGGTGGGCGAGACGACTCAGCAGTTAAGAGCACTGGCTATTCTAGAAGACCCAAGTTTGATTCCCAGCACCCACATGGCAACTCACAACTGTCTGTAACTCCAGTCCTAGGGGATCCAACGCCCTCTTGTGGCCTCCAAGGAAACCAGGTACTCAAGAAGTACACAGACCTCTGAGTTCGAGGCCCGCCTGGTCTACAGAGTAAGTTCGAGGACAGTCAGGGCTACACAGAGAAACCCTGTGGGGGGGAAAAAAAAAGAAAAAGAAGTATACAGACATATCTGCAGGCAAAACACCCATATGAGTAAAAAATAAATAGTGATTCTAAGACCAGAAGTATAGCTCAATAGTAATGTTTGCCCTGCATACATGAGACCTAGATCTAATCTCCAACCTTGAAAAAACAATGCATGTGTTTATTTACTGTACAAATCTCACTTCCTACCTTGTAGGTCCCGGGGATGGAGCCAGGTTGCCAGGCTTAGCAGGGACTTTTACTGGACAGCCATCCTGCTCGTCCCAAAGAAGGGAGGGCAATGTGACTTTTCTTTTTGTTCTGAAATAAGGGCTATTGTAGCCTGGGTGGCCTTGAGCTGCTGAAGTGAAGAATGAGCTTGAAGCTACGGTCCTTCACCTGCTAGCTATGGAGGGTCTGGGATCACAGGGCTGTTTGCCTCCACTACCCCATTTTAAGCAGTGCTGGGGATCAAACTCATGGCCTCTGCTATGGTAGACTGGCTTTTGCCCCCTAAACTACATCCCCAGCCTGATGTTTTCTACTTTGAGACAGGATCTCATTATGTTGCCCTAAATAGTCTTGAACTCTCTATGTAGCCCAGGCAGGCCTTAAACTTTGCTTCTGCTTCTAGAGTACATGGAATTTCAGATGTTAATTACCCCAACAGCCCTGGTGGAAACTACATTTTATTTTATTTTATTTATTTTTCAGTTAGTTTTTTTCTTTATCAACTCTATGGGTTTTCTGCTTTTATTTTTTTTTAACACTTTAGTGATTCTTTGTAGATTTCACATCATTCACCCCAATCCCACTCATCTCCATGTCCCCTCATATCTGTCCTTGCAACCTCCCCCTCAAAATAAAATAAAATTAAAAAAAAATTCTCATCGTGGAAGCTGTAGTGTGTCACAGTGAGTCACACAGCGTACCCTTTAGTCCATACATCTTAACTTGCAAGTGTTCATTGCAGTGAGTCATTGGTCTGGTTCGAGGCCTCTGGCTTTTTCTACACTATCAATACTGGATCCTCCTCTTGGACATCCTGTTGCTGCCTTGTGTCGTGAAGATCCCACAGCTTTGGATCTGCAGGACTGGTCCCTTCATGTGCTCCAACAGGAAACTGCATTTTAAATAAAGCTCTCAGGCATGGAGAGATGGCTTCCTGTTCTTCCAGGGGATTTGAGTTTGGTGTCCAGCACCCACGTTAGGAGGCTTACAACTTCCTGTAACTCCAGCTCCAGGGTATCAGATGTCCTCTTCTGGTCTTTGCAGGCACCCACACGTAGACACATAAATAAAAAATTAAACCAAATAAATAACTAAATTAAGTACTTGAGTTGGGCATGATGACAAACACTCGTGATCCCAGTTCTTGTGAGGCAGAAGAATGGCCATGAGTTTGAGTCCAACCTGAGCTACAGACCTCCAGGCCAGTCTGGGTCATAGAACGGGATCGTGTTTTAATACATAAATAAGTAGCTGGGTGGCGGTGGCACACACTTTTAATTCCAGCACTTGGGAGGCAGAGACAGGTGGATCTCAGTGAGTTGAGGCCAGCCTGGGCTACAGAGCGAGTTCCAGGACAAGGCAGCTAGACAGAGAAAACCTGCTTCAAAAAAACCAAATAAATAAATGAAGTATTTGTGGAGCCCTTGACACTGAGAACCACTGTGAGATCAGGGTGGAGAGAAGGACTTGAAACATGTTCAACTTTCACGGGCAGAAAAACCACAGTGGGGGTGTGTGCTTTGAGCTCACAGAGATGACTGCTGTGATGGTGTCCATTCTTGCTGGGAACTACTGAGAGTGTGTGCAGCTGCTCCTGGCTTAACTGATAAGTTTCCATTAGCCACAGATACACTAGGCTCTGCGTTCAGAGGCACAGCCCCTACCTCACTAATCTAGCTTTCAAAAGACAACAGAGACACCATTTTGACACCTGTTGGTGAGGAATTAGATAGGAGAGAACCCAAGAAAACTGCAGCTGCATCTTGGTGACCCCATCAGTGGCTAAACGTCCTTGAGACCAGGAACAGTTTTCTCCACTGTATGAAAAACTAAAGCACTAGGATGTTTTCCCACATTTTTGTTAATGAAGGGTCTGCATCCTCAAAAACCTGGCTCATTAGCATACATTTACATTGTAGATTTGACTTCCCTGCGGGCTTTTCTAGCTGATCATGGGAAGAAATACCCAAAAGGGATGTCTAGTCTACCATGATTTAAGAGAGAAAAAAAGAGCCAACTAACAAATAGTCCACCCACCTCATAAATATTCATAATTTAAAAAAACACAATAGAGAACCCTCTGGACTCCATCCCACCTTGGGGCTGCCCACCCCAGTCTTTCTCTGTCTTCTCTCTCAAGTGTATTTGCATATCAGCTGGTATGTCTGTGCACCACGTGTATGCAGTCCCCAAGGAGACCAGAAGAGGGCATCAGATCCCCTGGAACTAGAGTTACAGATGCTTGTGGGTCACCATGTGGGTGTTGGGAATTGAGCTCAAGTCCTCTAGAAAAGTATCCAGTACCCTTAACCTCTGAGCTGTCTTCCCAGGCTCAACCCAGCCTCTATTTACAGTGTCTGCTTCGATGTATGAACTTCTGCTTAAGCTGTGTCCCTGGACTGAATTCTTTCCTTCAAGTAGACAAGCACTGAGAGATCCCTATAAGGATGTGACACACAGGTTTATTTTCTCTCCAGATCTGGGCCACTCTTCATCTCCTAAAGCAAAGTGTCGTAGTCGGTGTTCTATCGCCATGAAGAGACACCATGACCACGGCAACTCTCATAAAGAAAAAGCATTTAATTGGGGCTGGCTTACAGTTCAGAAGTTTAGTCCATTGTCATCATGGCGGAAAGCATGGCAGCATGCAGGCAGACATGGTGCTGGAGAAGGAGCTACATCCAGATCCTCAGGCTGCATGAAGGAAGAGACACTGAGCCTGTCTCAAAGTCGCTGGGTGGCAGTGGCGCAAGCCAGGCTGTGGTGGCGCACGCCTTTAATCCCAGCACTCGGGAGGCCGAGCCAGGCGGATCTCTGTGAGTTCGAGGCCAGCCTGGTCTACAGAGTGAGATCCAGGACAGACACCAAAACTACACAGAGAAACCCTGTCTTGAAAAACCAAAACAAACAAACAAACAAACAAAAAAATCAACCAAGCCAAACCCCTGTGACACAATTTCTCCAACAAGGCCAGACCTACTCCAATAAGGCCACACTTCCTAATCCCTCACAAGGATCATCTCTCCCTAAGGACCACACATTTAAATATATGAGCCTATGGGGGCCATTCCTGTTCAAACCACCACACAAAGTGAATCAGGGCTGGGGATGTGGCTCAGTTAATAGAGGGTTTGCCTACCATGCACAAAGCCACTACGTAAAATAGGTGGAGTGTCACACATCTGTAATCCCAGAACTCAGAAGGAGGAGACAGGAGAGTGTGAACTGCCCAACCTGAGTCCTAGGAACGAAATTCTGGTCCTCTATAAGGGCAGCAAGTGCCCTGAACTGCTGAGCCACCTCTCCAGCCCTCTGTGTTGACTTTTAGCCTGGTGCTCTGGGGCCCGGTACAGCAGCTCGTCCAAAACAGTGGCTTTGGATGTGATGACGATCTGGTTTTGGTATGTGCCACCTCACTGAGCACCAGGGTTGATTCTGCTAATCAGATTGGCTAGCATCTGCAGATGAGGAGAATGAGCATTCCAGGCTTGCCAGATGATCTTTGGTCAAAAGCATATAAGCAGGGGTTGGGGATTTAGCCCAGGGGTAGAGCGCTTGTCTAGCAAGTGCAAGGCCCTGGGTTCCATCCTCAGCTTGGGGGGGGGGATGAAATAACAAAAGTATACAAGCAGCTGTGAGCTGTGCTCCCCAACCAGAACCTCCGAGCAAGCACCCCCCCAGTAGTAGCCCCTGTAGGTTTTTATCTGACAAAATCCAGACATGGAGGTTTTGGGTCACAGAGTATACCCAAATTGCACTCAGAAGTTGTAGTTATTTATTCTCCCAGCAGCTGGGGAAGCACACCCCATCCTTCCCCAAATTGAGATTTGTCAGAGCTAGCAAATGTTAGCAGTTGAATAAGTGCGAATGAAATGGTATAAATACATTTAGCTCCTCATAATAAAAATTATAATAAAGGGAGCTAGAGAAATTGTCCAGAGGTTAAGAGTACATACTGCTCTTTCAGAAGACCCAAGTAAGATTTCTAGTTCTCACCTCAGGCAGCTCACAACTTCCTGTAACTCCAGTTCAAAGAGATACGATGCCTTTGGCCTTTGTGGGTACCTGTACCCATGTGCATACTCATACTTGATTAAAATTAAATAAATCTTGCCAGATATGGTGACGCATGCCTTGAATCCTGGCACTTCAGAGGCAGAAGCAGGTAGATCTCTGTGGATTTGAGGTTGATCTGGTCTACATAGAGAATTCCGGAATAGTCAGGGCTACATAGGAAGACCCTGAGCTTTTGAGATGGCTCAGTGGGTAAACTGCCTAGCCCAGCAACCTGAGTTCAATCCCCAGGAATGGCAGAAGAGACCCAACTCCTACAGACTGTTTTCTGACCTCCGTACGGGTGCCGGAGCATCCACATGCACAATAAGCATTTTATTTTATTTTATTTGCTAAAAAGAGAACTAGAAATTCCAACAAAAATATTTTCATGTCTTACTCAAGCTCATAAGGAAAGTGTCTATTTAAATGGCATATTCTGAGACATATTTACCATAGCTAATTTAACTGTCTTTAGTAGTTAGACATGACAGACTTCTCAAGAGAAAATATAATCCTTCACTGTTTGGTGTTTTCTAGGATAAATGGCAGCCTTGGAAAAGTGAATAAAGCTGTGTCTATTTAGGGAAAAAATTATGAAAATTAAGGACAAATAGTGTCTTCCGACCTATTGCAGTGATTTTCCTTACTGGTGCCCAGATCCTCTTGACTCACAAAGGAGCGTGTCTTTATGTCCCTCTGACGTGACTCTGGCTTCCTTGACTGTGTCACGGAATGTAGTTTTCGGCAGCAAAGGCAGAAGCAGCTATCTCCCTCTCCCCCGCCAACGTGCTGTAGTGGAGAAACGGGTCTGGAGCAGGGACGCGCTGACCACTTGCTGAAGGGCTGGCAATCGGGGAACGTGACTAGCTAGGGCTTTGCTTTCTATTGCACAGGGAAACTTCTGTGTCCAGGGGCCCAGGTGTGGCCCAGCCTTCCAGTATTTGCCTAGCCTGGGGGAGGCCCTGAGGCCCAACAATAACTGCACCTTGGTGATGGAAATTAAATGGCTCCTTTAAAGCCAAAGGCAAACTTCTTTTATTTATTTTTTTCCCAGACAGGGTTTCTGCCGCCACCACTGCCCGCCTAAGGACAAACTTCTGAAAGCAAAAGTAAGAAGAACTCAGAACGAACAGGTGCTGACCCCGGTG
>CABHPQ010154303.1:0-22516 GCA_902168405.1 Peromyscus aztecus | reverse complement strand
ACTGAACCCAGTTCCCCAGGGTATGGGCAGGGCTATGTCACCAGCTACTGAACCCAGTTCCCCAGGGTATGGGCAGGGCTGTCTCTCCAGCTAGTGCTTGCCCAGACCCTGGGTTCCCTGCTTTACTCTCTGATCTGTGAAGGCTGCATGGGAATACCTGTTCGTATTCATTTCTACGGCAGATGTAACAAATGGTTACAGACTCCCTGGCTTATAGTCACAAATGTATCGTCTTGTAGTTCATAGGTCGGAGCTCTCGAATGGTTACCTGGGCTAAAGTGAGAGTGCCGGCAGGGCCCTGTAGCTTGAATCTTAGATGGTCTTATTAATAAAATCAAACCTGAGCTGGGTATTGGGGTGAACACTGGAAGGTCAGAGAGACAGAATAAGCCACAGCCACCTCACCTCGCCAGATCCTCAGCTGGTCTTGTTTCCTCAGACTGGAAGCCTCTATGTCCTCATATCCGAATGACTCTCAGCTGAACTGCTGCTAGAAGCCTGAATGCTTAACCAGGCCAAATGCTTCTCCAGGGCAAAATGCCTCGAGTTTCTGGTCCTCACGCCTTATATAGCTTTCTGCTTTCTACCACCACTCCCTGGGATTGAAGGCTCGCTTTCTGGGATTAAAGGCGTGAGTCACCATGCTTGGGTGTATCCTTGAACACATGGATTTCTGCCTCTGGAATGCTAGGATTAAAGGTGTGTGCTACCACTGCCTAACCTTTGTTTAATATTGTGGCTGTTCCGTCTCTGACCCCAGCTAAGTTTATTAAGGTACACAATATTTTGGGGAATACAATACCACCACAGGGCCCTGCTGCTCTCTGGTGTTCTTGGAGAGAATTTGTGCCTATTGACTCTGACCTCAGTTTCTATCTTCAAAGTCATCAGGGTGACATCTGATACTTTTGTCATTACAGCCCAGTACAGTGAGTCCTAACCCAATACAATGTTTGCTCTTATATTAAAAAAAGAGTAATCTGGACTGAGATAACAGACATGCGTCTAGATTGAATACATGCCAAGGTAAGGGAGATTAGGGTGATGTAGCAAAAGCTACTGAAAGCTGAAGACCCCCAGAAAACCCTGAGAAGCTAGTTAGAAACATGGGACAGATTCTCCTCTGTGTCCCCTGGGAAGGAATCAACTTGTCCATGCTTTATGCTCAGACTTCTTGTCTCCAGGAATGATGGGTGAATTTCTGTTGTAAGATATCCACTTTGTCCCAGCAGATGTTTGTCACTGTAGTCATAAGCCTTGCAAAGTTGAAGGCTGTGAGACATTGAGAGACCCTAGTCAGTCTTTGGAGACGTCTACTTATTTTTACAAGTTCCTCTGCCTTTGCTTCTCTTATTTCATATCTAACTTTCAGACTGCTTTGTTTGCTGACCCCACATTCTAGTATCATATGCAGAGGCAAATAACTTCACATAGTCTTCTGTAATCCCTGGAATCTTATCTCTTTTTATATGTATACTTCTATATTATTTGTGTACATATGAGTCCTTAGATATGCATTTTCAAAGCCCTTTTCCACTAATCTTGGGATTTCCTTTTAATTTTCATAACAGTATTTTTGAGTAGCAGTAATTTTTAAATTTAATTATATAAAATTTATTGTTTTTTTCTATTTATTTATTTATTTATTTATTTATATTTTATATATACATTGGTGTTTTGCCTGCTTGTATGTCTGTATGAGGGTATTGGATCCCCTAGAACAGGAGTTACAGACAATTGTGAGCTGCCATGTGGGTGCTGGGAAGTGAACTCAGGTCCTTTGGAAGAGCAGCCAGTGCTCCCAACTGCTGAGCCATCTCTCCAGCCCCTTTATTGATTTTTTTTATGATTATAGTTCATATTTTTTGATCTGATCTAGGAAATCTTTGTTCTAATCATCATGATTCTATCTATCTACTGATCTACCTACTTACCTACCTATCATCTGTCTATCTACCTATCACATTTAGAGCATAGGAAGGGATAAGAGGTTAGTGGTCAAGGACTGTCTTCTGTTTTTGTTCCTATAAAGGTTCCATTGGTTCGGTACAATTTACTCAAATGACCCATCTTTCTTCATTGAACTGACTTAGTATCTATGTTGCTGATCTCTCCCCATATGTAGGCGAGCTTGCATCCAGACTCTGTTCTGTTCTATTGATTTACTTGTCTATCACTAGGCCAATTTAAGACAGGAAATGAAGGTGTTCTTTGTCAAAACAGTTTTTTTTTTCTCTAGATCCTTTAAACTTACATAAAAAATTTTAAAATGAGTTAGTTTTGTTTTTAAGTTTATTTTCTTCTTTTTTTTTTGTTTTCAAAACATCTTGACTGCAGTTTCTCTCTCCCCCATTCTTCCCAGTCTCCCCACCTGCACGTACTCCCAGAATTCACGCCTCCCTTGTTTCTCTTCAGAAAATAGCAGGCTTCTCAGGGATATCGACTGAACACAGCATAACAATACATTAAGAGTAGGCAAAACCCCTCATATCAAGGCTGAGTGAGGCAACCCAGTAGGAGGAAAAGGGCCCCAAGAGCAGGTGAGTCAGGGAGACCCCCCTTTCCACTATTAGGAGTCCCACAAAAACATCAAGCTAACAACCATAATATATATGCAGAGGAACTAGCACAGACCCACGCAAGCTCCATGACTGCTGCTTCAGTCTCTGGGAGCCCCTATGAACCCTGCTTAGCTGATTCTGTGGGCCATGCTATCCTGGTGTTCTTGATCCCTCTGGCTCTAAAATGAGTTAGACAGTTCTTAAAACAAGACTTCCTGATATTTTGATCTGTTTTGAATTGGATATACAGAGTAGTTTGGGAAGTATGATTTCTCAACACTGATGATTCTTCTGATGGGTGATCATGGCATCTCCATCATTTTGGTTTTCTTTGAATTTCTTTGAGAAGGGTTTCAAAGGCTGGACATGATGACACATGCTGTAATTCATCTATCATTAGGCCGAGAGAAGAGAATTGAGTATTTGAGGCCAGTTTAGGCCGCATAGTGATATTCTATCTCCAAACAAAAATCCTGAAAAAATGTTTAATGTTAAAATTTCAGTGTAAATGCTTTATTACAATCATCCTATAGTATTCTAAAAATATTTTAATTAAAAATTCTGCATATGACTATTTTGCTTATTATTATTATTATTTTTGGTTTGAGTACCACATGTGTACCTCCTGGTACCCATGGAGGCCAGAAGAGGGCTTTGAGTTTGAGGGCTGGAGCCGGATTTACAGATAGTTGTGAGCTGCCATGTAGATGCTGAGAATTGAACCCAAGTCCTCTAGAAGAGCAGAAAGTGCTCTTAATCATTGAACCATCTCTCAGTGATTTAGTATTTGTAAACTATTATAAGTAGTATTTAAAAATATTTTCTAATTATTGCTAGTATGTAAAAATAAACTCTTTTTGTATGTTGACCTTGAAGCATATAGCCTTGATAAACTCAATTATTTGTCCTAGTCATTTTAAATACAAAAATTGCTGCATAATATCCAGAACATAGATACCACCAAATGCTGGTTAGGACCTGGAGCCACAAGAAGTTTCATTGATTACTGGTAGGAAGACAAAATGGTACAACCACTTTGAAGACACTTTGGTGGTTCCTCATAAAGCCAAAAGTAAGGTTCCTATATGACACAGCAGTATGCCTCTAGTTATTTGTCCCCCAAAGTATAGAAGGATGTTTAAGGAGTTACCTATGGTAGTTCATTACAGTCAAATACTGTCTAGGAATGAGAAGAAATGAGTTTTCAATCCACGAGAAAACCTGGAGGAACTGAAAGAAGTCAATATAAATTAGTTATATGCTGTATGATTCCAAATGACATTTTGCAAAAATGTCAGACTCCGAAAACAGTGAAAAGTGTTTCCCAGGGTTTTGACCAGGAGAGTGGAGCACAAGGGCTTTTTAGGGAAGCAAGGGGGACTTGTATGGAACTGTAATGGTGCATACATCACAGTGTGCTTCTGTTCAAGAACAAAGAAATATCCAACACAAAGGATGAATGTTAATGTATACTGTGGACTGTAGTTAATATTAATAAAGGTAGCAATGTTGCTCCAATTGTAATAAATGCATCCCACAAACTGAAGCTGTTAGTCATGGGAGAAACTTCATGTGTGAAGGATCGGGCACTATATGAGAAATTCCCACACTTGGTGTTTGCCTTAGATGGCACTGTGACTATCTACCTGTTGTAAATAGCTCAAGAGAAGAATGGCCTGTTTTGGTTCATGGTTCCAGAGATTTGGGTCCATAGTAGCCTGAGATTCTTGCCTTGGGCCCTGTGAGGGTGGGTTACCATGGTGAAGAGTGCACAGTGGAGCAGAGCCACTTATCTCATGATGCTGAGAAGAAAGTCAGAGGGGGAGAGGCCAAGGATAAGACAGGCCTTTCGTAGGCATACCCTGGCAACCCACTTCCTCTAACTCCTTACCTTCCTTCCTGCTACCCCTGAGTGCCCACTGATTCATGATTCAATTAATCGATTGGAAAATACATTGATAAAGTCATATGTGATCCAATCACTGCCTTCAACGCAAGTCTTGCTTTGCATTGGGGTCCAACCTTTAACCACAGGAGCCTTTTGGGAAGATATACCATAATGACCCGTCTGTCTGTCTGTCTGTCTGTCTGTCTGTCTATCTGCATAAGTTGTCTTCTGAACTTGCCAGGATCTCTATATACTTTGAAGAAGATATCAGAAGTATCTTATCCATGGATCAGTAGGATTAATATGGTAAAAATGGCTACTCTACCAAAAGCAATCTACAGATATAATACAATCCCCATCAAATTCCCAACACAATTCTTCACAGAAACTGAAAAAATAAAAAACATTCAGCTTCATATGGAAGCACACATGGGACATCTAAAACACTCCTAAATAATAAAAAAAAAATTCTGGAGGTATCACTATTCCAGATTTCCAGTTGTATCACAGAGCTATAGTAATAAAAGCAGTATTGTATTGGCATAAAAACAGAAAAGTTGGTCAATGTAATAGAACTGAAGACCCTGACATAATTCCACATACCTATGGACACCTACCTGATTGTTGACAAAGAAGCTAAAAATACACGCTGGAAAAAAATATAGCATCTTCAATAAATGGTTCTGTTCAAACTGGATAGCTATATGTAGAAGAACAAAAATAGATCCTTATCTTTCATCACACACATAACTGATCTCCAACTGGGATCAAGGACTGCAATGTAAGACAAGACACCCAAATCTGATAGGAAAAAAAATGCAGGGAATGGTCTTGAACTCATTGGTACAGGAAAGGACTTTCTGAACAAGATACGGACAGCACAGGAATTAAGACCAACAATTAAGTGGGACCACATGAAAATGAAAACCTTTGGCACAGCAAAGGACACCATTATTTCAGCAAAGCAGCAGCCTGCAAAATGTGGAAAAATATCAATTTTACATCTGATAGATTAGTATCTCAAATACATAAAGAACTAAAAAGCTGGACATCAAGAAAACAAATAATCCTATTAAAATGGGGTATAGAATTAAACAGAGTTCTCAAAAGATGAAACAGAAATGGCCGAGAAACACTATAAATCACAGTATCTTTAGCCATTAGGGAAATGCAAATTTGTACTACACCAAGGAAACAAGACCTTCTAAGTACAGCTGGACCTACACACATATAAACACAGAGGCTGTGACAACATGCCAGATGGGGTCCCAGTGCTGAGAGAAGTGGACACAAGCCCCCATCCTTAACCAAAAAAGCTATCGCCAATTGATAACCACTCACAAACAAAAAACTGTTTTTCTCTAATAGAGTCTCACAGGGAATACAAACCATTCTTCTAGGCAGGCCCCAAGCCCAGCAGTGGATGGCAAACACAAAATGAACTCAGTGGCAACTTTGGAGGTTCTTTGTCTTATAATGTTTAGTCAGAGCCTTTCTTAAAAAAAATCAGTTCATTATTTATTTATATATTTTTACTGTACACATCCTTTGCATATACATACATACATACATACATACATATACATGTACACACACATATAATATGGCTTCTAATTTTGTGTTTTTGTGGGATTCCTGTGTGTGTGTATGTGTGTGTGTGTGTGTGTGTGTGTGTGTGTGTGTGTGTGTGTGTGTGAACATGTGTATTTGTGTTTGTATCATTTCTTGTGCTTTTCTTTGGCTTTTTTCTTATTTGGTTATTTTGTTCTACTCTGATTGGTTGTTTTTGTTTTATTTTATTTTAATTATTTTTTTAGATGCCTGTTTGTTTTCTAATGAGAGACAGAAAGGGTGTGGATTGTGATGGAAGGGGATGTGGGAGGAACTGGGAGGGTTGAGGGAGGGGAAACTGTAATCAGGATATATTGTATGAAAAAAATCTATTTTCAATAAAAAATGGAAAATACTACTTTGAGATTTCTTCTTCTTCTTCTTCCTCCTCCTCCTTCTCCTCTTTCTCATTTTCTTCACCATCTCCTCCTCCTTCTCTTCCTCCTTCTCCCCCTCCTCCTTCTTTTATCCCCATTGAGTCTAGTTTGTGCTGCCCAACTAGTTTTTAGAGTGTGTCCTGCTCTGGTATGTGGCAACTTACCAGGGGTCACATCATTAAAGAAAGGTAATCTTGTTTTAGACTCAGGATCATCTTAACCCCCAAAACCAAATTCAGAAGTAGCCCTTCCTTCTAAGTCATCAGAAAGAGCATATGTAAAGTAGGTATCATTCTTTGCCTAAATGTTTGGTACTGTTTACTAGGGAAGCACTTCCGGACTGATGTTTTCTTTGTTGGAAACAATGACAAATTCAATGACTTTATTAGGAATGTTTGGATTTTCTGCTTCTTCCAGTGTTAGTTTTTCTGTTATATTAAAAAGGTGTCCTAATTTCACTTGGTTTTTCTTATTTTAGCAAAAAAGGCTCATGCTATTCACTTATGTTACATTTCCTCTTTAATAAAATAACTTGAGTTATGTTTTTTCTTTTTTAATGTCTACATGGTCACATGCCACTGCTAAGTGAATGTTTCTGTAAGTGTCAACATGGCCTTTATTATTTCTTATTTCTCAATCCTTGTCTAAATCAAAATCAAGGAATTTAATAAAGGTAAACATTGTAGACTTAAGGTACTCAACCTAGATTCAACAACTAGGGTGGGCAAGCAAGGCAGACCTAGGCAAGATGATGGAAAAGGCAAAGATCCCATTAGATTCTTGTCACATCAATTTAACAGACTCTCTGGCCTAATGCTTTAGAGCTGTTGTAGACTAATGGTGTTAGCAGGATGGGTTCGGACCAAGGGAGGCCTGAGATTACAGTGGGCCCCAGAGGGCTTATTGAGTAAGTGAGGCTGATGTAATGGAGAAGAGTTTTACCATGTATAGGAATTTTAGAGACTAGGGCCTAGAAAAAATTATGCACTGTTTGTTTTGAAAAAAAAATCTAAGGCTAAGAATTAAAAATGTAACTAAATTTTGTGAGTGGATCAGAGCATCATTGTCTATTTCTAGCAGGAGAAGGGAACAGAGAAGATAGTTGAAATAAAACAAATTCTATTTCATGCTATTTGCCGCTGTCTGGTACGGCCAGGAAAGATGATCTGGATAGACTAACCCTGCTGCATGGACTTACTGGCAGGCTTTTAGGGCTATTCTTTCCCTCACATGGCTTCACTTGATTGCTTTCTATCTAAGCTCTGACCGCGATTTCATGATTTAACACAGATCCTGGCTTTATCTACTACAAATAAACATTAAGAGTTCTGCTTCTAGTAAAGATGGTGGATGAGTAAGAGTGGTTGATTTACTCCCCCAAATTAACTTCAGCAAAACTGTAGAACCATGAAGTAAAATAGAGTCAAGAAGCTTACAATTGCAAAATGTCATGAGATCCTTGCTATACCCATGGAAATTTGGTGACTGTACCCAGGCTGAGAGAATTTGTTGGAAAAAGCACAATTTATTAAGTAAACAATAACTCAGAAGTATGTGGAGGGCGATTATTCAGCTTTAACAAATGTATACAGGGATTCCAGGGGCATAAGCAATTTCGAAGCAAGCAGTAGGAACCTCAACAACATAGTCACAAGAGAGACACAGGCAGGAGAGAGTTGTCACAGAGCTTAGATCAGTACTCACAGGGGAAATAGTAACAAAAGGTAATGAATGTGCAAAAAAGTACTCAGAGATCTGGTGACTAAGGCTGACACCATTGTAAATTCCTAAACATTACAAGAAGACGATAATGTTCTAAATGTTGGATCTTTGGATTTCTTTCAGAGGTAGCAGAGATGGATTTAGAGTGCTGAGCTTAAGACTCGGAAAATGGTGAGTGCTAAGTAAATATTAGCTGTCATGTACAATAATTTCTAAGATCCATCGATGTACAGGGCACTCTAGGAGTGGCTAATTGAACTTACTTGGTAACATGTGTGTTTAGCTTTCCCTTTCCTTTAATGTGGCTTTCAAAAAAAGGTCTTGCAAGGCAAGAAGAAATCGTATTTATGACAATGAAGTTATAGTTATATGAAAATCTATGAAGCTATGAACAGAAGTAGCCAGATAATCTTTTAGGGGAATAAACATAAATGACATTGTTGGAGAGTATTAGAGGATACTGGGCAAACAACTTATATAATATATTCTTGAAATAAATCACAGAAATTGTACATAGGCAAGAGATAATGAATGCAGGACTCTCCTGTGGGCATCTATAGTTGGCTTAGCTTGTTAAAATCATACCTTATTGAAATGGTTTATTTTTAAAAGGCACAGAAAGTAATAAAGCAAAATACTTTGCTGGCACTAGTTATTAGTTGTGAAAATGCAAGTAATTAAAAATCTTGCAATAAAATATTTTTTATTATAATCATTTAAAAAGGTATGGGGAAGGTGAGTGATATTATAAGCATCCACATATTTTTTCCTGTATTTAGTATTGTTCATGTTTTGTATAGACATCAATTTTTCCTTTGGTTTTCAAACAATTCCAAAAGCCAATATAAAATGCAATAGGCTATCAACAATGGTTTAGTAAAGCAAAACATAAAGGAAGGGACTGTTCTTCCTGATTTCAGTTTTACAATTCTGTTGCCCACCATGGGTAGATACCCTTTTGAATTTTATATGAGTAGTACTCATCTCTGTAATTTTTCCCTTCATATAAGCGAGTGTCCATTTACTCCCAGCAGTATGCATTGTTTTTTCAGTATAGGAGAGATCATTTCCATGAAGTACTTTGGATTTGAGGACATATTTCAGAAAAAGGGAAACAATCAAGCAATTAGTGTTTTAACTTTTATTGTGATGGACACTAATGACTTGGGAGGAATATCTGTATTTAATACAGTGTAATGCTTTATTTCAAAATTAGTCTCTAATTTGTAGATAAAATAATAGTTCACTTTTGTATACTGTTCTTCCTTCTGAAAGCTCAAACTTCTCTGAAATTTATTTCTTCATTTATTTTCATCATAACTCTGTGATGCAGACAAGAAGGGGTAGATACAACGTAATGATTAACACTCAAAATATTTTTTAGAAATTTTATTTGAAAGTTGAGAGAATATATCTTATTGTATCTTGCCAGAATTGTATAAGATATTCCAAACATATAAATTTATACTGCAGGAATCCTTTTTCTTGAAAATTTATGTGTTGATGCTTATAACCCCTGGGATGGAAAAAATGAAATACATAAAAATACTTTGTGCTTAGTTTTATGGCTGTAGATGGTGTGATATTTCACCACACCTCTGAAAGCCAAGCATTTTTTTTTGTTTTTGTCTAAAAAACGGAAAGCATGAAAGCAGCTTAAATATATGCCTTGGAGAAAGTAGTGCAGAGATAAAAATGCAGATTTGTTGAAGTCCTGATAGTTATGAATAAGAATAATCATTAAGAATCACTAGTTTCTGATAACTGAAAAACTGTCATGTAATTTTCAATGAAAAGTTTTGAAATTATCTTTCATTGAAGAATATGTGCTGAAGTATTATCAGTGTTAATTTATTTTTGTAGAAATTATAGACGGGTTTATTTTCTTACATTTCTTAGTATTTTGGGCTTTGAAAAATTAAATCTATGATGCTGTGAAAGATAAATACATTTAAAAAATAATAACATCTTTGTGAACTATTAGAAATTTATTTTAAGAGGACTCCAAGACAAATAGTATATTTATCAAATGAAAGAAATTTTAGCTGCTATGCTGTTACACTACTGCCCTAATAATTCTTACATATTTAAAGTATGAGATTAACACTTCAATGCATTTTGTGGAGCAAACAAAAGCTCCCTGAAACATCCTTGTGATCAGCACAGCCTTAGACATTACAAGCTAAAATCTAACAAACAATTAAATACGACTGCATCATTTACAGTTCATAGAACACAGCAACCAGCCAAAGCACTGTGAGATTTTACAAAAAGCTGAGATGAGCTTGGCTTTGAAAGAGGTATGATTGAAGAGTCTTTATATCTAGGATGTAGAAGGAACTGATTAGTTTGTGTTCTGGGTACTGGGGATTCACACCAGTACTGATGAGGTGAATCACCAGGGATCCCTCTTAGGAAAGTAGGATATGGGGAAAGTGTGGGGCTGGTAGATAGAGGAGGCTGTTTCTTCTTTATCTTCTTTCTGCTAAGAGAGTGCTGAGAGTTTTGGTGGCTTATGTGGTCAGTCTTTTACCTGCTTTCCTTATGTGGGCATAGCCATGGTATGATGTTTTATGTATTAAGGCATCATGTTTTAACCAAGGCAGTTCTGAGTAAAAATGATACAACATGTCCTTGAAGCAAAGAGCTCCTCTGCTCCTTCTCCCTGCTGCTCTTGTACCAGAGAGAAATGATACATTAGCTCAGGTTTCTGTCTCATGCAGCTAAACCCTTGTTATTACTAATAATACAGCTTGATTTATGAAAGTAGAGTACTGTACATCTGAGCTACCAAAGCAGATGTATTTGTTTGATTGTTTTACGGAAGCAGACATTGTAGTATGTAATGGTGGTAGCATATTATTAGTTTGTTTTCGAGATTGTGTTTTAATTGCATTTCCTGTTTCCCTTCCCTTCCTCCAAATCGTCCCAGCTACTCCTCCCTGCTCGCCTTCAAATTCACGGCCTCTCTTTCCATCAATTATTACTGCATGTATACATGTATTTGTATATACATATGTATTCCCAAATATCACCTGTTCAGTCCATATTATGTTACTTGTCCACGGGTTTTCAAACCTGACCATTTGACACTGGACAGCCGGTTAGTGAGCTCTTCCCTGGGGAGGGTTGGCTCTTCCAGTCTCAGTTTTACTCAGCTGCATGCAGCTCTTTGTGCAGGGTTAAGACCTGGTGGGCTTTTCCTCATGCAGTTTGGCGTGTTCGTTGGTGTCTTTCCTGTTTAGCTCGTTTGTAGGTGGTCAAGACTCTACAGGTGCAGCTTCTGATGTTGCTAGGAGATAGAACCTCAGAGCCAAGCCCCTGATCTCTGACTTCCACGGTTTTTCTGCTACTCCCTCTTCTGCAGTGTTCCCTTAGGTGTGGGTGGTTTTCTGTAATGGTCTCCATCTGCTGCAAAGAGAAGGTAGCATCTTCTAAATTTTGTGGCAAAGGGGTGGCGAGCATGCCTCTGATTCCAGGCAGATTATGAGCTAAGTGATCTAGGGGCTCCTGGGGAAAAGATGTAAAAGCTCCATGTTTGTTGGCTACCTTTTTGTGTCGTTTGAAAGACTTTACAAGAGAGAAAGGAATGTTCTAGGAATCACAGAGTATTATAGTTGAAATGTTTAGAAACAATGTGCTGATGAAATCTTCTGCTATGTTTAACCCTTGAACTCTGAAACACTAGAAAGCTAGCAAACTTTTGAGTGAGCATCCCATATGATGCACATACCTGGTCAGCAATTGCCTGCGATGCTTCAACCTTGAAAACACCCTGTAAATCCCCAAAGGTACATTGATGGAAAGTAGGTTGTTAAAGTTGTGAGGCTCCTTTCCAATGCTTCTAAGGATGATAGTGGTTAAAAAATACCTTCCCTCCATGCAGGCAAAACAGGAGACATTGAAGAGAATGGACATTTAGACTGCAACCAAGGTCTTCAAGATTCCCTAGTAGACACAGCTATGAGCCCTTGGAGTTGTCACAATATGAACCCAGGGGTAACTCAATGGCTTTTACTGTGGTTATTCTTGCCATCGCTACTCCTGGGTATGTTGGGTAAGCAGCTTGTCTTTTGTTTTTAAAAAAATCTGGTATATGGCTAGACCATATCTGGATATTTTATTACTGGAAAAAAAGGATTTCAGACTATAAAGTAATTGGATATAGTCTTGTGGTTCTGTGTTGTATATATTGGAAGAATTGTGCTGTGTCACTTTAAAAAAAACCCCTTTGAGAGGGCTTCTCCAGCAGTCAGCTGACAATAAAATGTAGTCAGCTGGTAATAGGAGCTGTAGTGCCTATGAGATCTGTTAAAGCATTGAACAGAGGGCTTGCTGCCCTCCCTCTGGGCACCTTTAACTAATGACTAAGTAGGATTGGGATCCTAGCTCCCAGCCACTGATGCTCATCATGGGACTCCACAAAGGTCAGTTTTTACTCTGTCACTGTCTGAGATTGTTTTCATAGTGATACCACAATCTGGATTCTTCATGCCCAAGCTGCCTTCCTCCGTTTCCTGTCACAGGTGGTCAGGAGGGAAAAGATAATGACAACAGAAACTGTTCAATTAGCAAAAGACACTGGTCTATCTTGTAAGAACTCCAAGAGCTTGTAATAGTCTCTGTTAGCTAATGATGATGTGTGGGTTTCCTGGTCCATGCACTCTGTCTTCTCGGCTTTCATGTGACAGGTTCACCCAGTACCTCTTGTACCCATCTAACTCTTCCTGAACTATGACTTCCTGGTAATTCAAACTCACATAGGCACACATTTGTACTCCTCATTGTGCAACCAAGTAACAGTCCAACAATACAGGTGTTCCCTCTTGGTGAGATACAACGCTGTCACCCCTGCACCATCCACTGGAGAATTTTCACTTTTGTTTATTTTCATCTTTTCATGACGATGAGAACTTCACCACTGATCTTCTGATTCCAGTCTTCAAGAGCACTTTCTAGTACAACTATG
This sequence comes from Peromyscus aztecus, assembly GCA_902168405.1. Lineage (NCBI taxonomy): Eukaryota > Metazoa > Chordata > Mammalia > Rodentia > Cricetidae > Peromyscus > Peromyscus aztecus. The sequence continues at coordinate 9,388 of CABHPQ010154303.1, read as the reverse complement.
GGCTGTCACTCAGGAATTTCAGTTCCTTCCTCTTTGGGATTGGAATCACTGTTTCAGGGACCCAATACCTTCCCTCCTTGTTTCGTAGAACTTTATCCCTTTTCCTTATAGTACATTTTCATCCCTAAGAAATGGTGCACTTAAGGCAAACTTGAGTCCTCACGTGTTTGAAAATATCTTTATTAGAATCTCATCAGTTGCCTATAGGAACCTGGGTTAAAAATAATTTTGGAGCCTGGAAGGCCTTTCTACACTGATTTTCCACTTTCTATGGCCGACAAGTGGGTGAATGCCTTTGGCTTTCACCTCTTTGCAGGTGAGCTGTATTTTCAGAAGTCTGCTGAATCCTTTCTGCGTTCTCAGAGCTGTGTAGTCTCAGAGTTCTGGCTGCATGCACTTCCAAGCATAGACTTATTCCTTTCAGTCTGAAGCCTAAACATCTTAGAATAGTCCTTTGAATCTTTGACATTTTTTTCTATTTCAGTCTCCTTTTCTGTAGCTGAGATTTCTTTAGCTATATTCTATACATTTTCCATCACAGTTTTATTTTGACAATAATATTTTAATTTCCAAAAGCTTTTCTACTTCTCTGAAAGTTCTTTATAGTGTGTTATGTTTATTTTATAGAGGCAGTATCCTATTGACAATTATTCATTTACAGAGGAAATATGTCATATGGTCATAGAATATTATATATCTATATATATATATAGATATATATATATACATATATAATAAATGCTATACCTGCCACTGTAGCCAGGAAGCCCTTGTGTTTCTTTTGCCATGGTTTACTATTTCTTGGTTTGAATTTCATGAATAAATTTGTGCTTCAAGTGTTCGTGAATTGTTTCTTTTGATTTACCAAATTTGCTTATTTACTTACAGCTTCCATACTTGATTGTCTGTAGTTGGGAAGTGATAAGTTAATAAAAGTAATATTATTATGTTAATGAAGCCCCAGCCCAACAGGAGATAAATGTGTGCTCTGCCATATTAAGTAAACAGAAACCTAGATAAGTTTTTTTATTAGTATTTGTGTTGTGCTATTTTATTAATTCGTACTGGGTTTTATTAGCATATAGATATTTATTACATGTTGTGTTTCTGGAAGTAAAAATTAAAAATTGTAATTCAAAAGCTGAAGTAAATTCATTACAAAGTAATAGGAAGTATTAAATGTGATGGACCTTCAGGTCAGCCAATCCAGCTGCTTCATCCACAGTCACAAAGGGACCTGTGCTCAGATGGGCCCTGTGTTTGTTTTAATGTTACATTGACATTGTCTTGAATGTATTCATAATTTCATCTTTGAATTTAAGTTATGCAAATGCAGTATGGTGGGGCAAGGGAGCAAGAACAGAGGAGGCACAGTAAATATGGTGTGGTGGTGCAGCAATTGTGAGGCTAAGATGAGAGGTGATGGTGCCTCATCTCAAACAAACAAACAAACAAACAAACAAACAGTGATGACTAGGTTTTCTTTTTTTTCAATTTGACATGAGCTAGCTTCATTTGGGAAGAAGGAACCTCAGTTGAGGAAACATCTCCATTGTACTGGCCTGTGGCCAAGTCTGTGGGTGTATTTTTATGATTAACAATTGATGTGAGTGCCTAGCCCACTGTGTGGGGTGCAGGTGGTCCTGGGCTGTATAAGAAAGAAAGTTTTGAAAGCCTTGATGAATAAGCCAATAAGTAGTTTCTCCACGCCTCTGCTTCAGTTCCTGTCTCCAGGTCCCTGTCTTGAACTCCTGTCCCATATTCTGTTTATGACAGACTATAAGCTATAAGATGGAATAAAGCTATATTAGTCAAGGTTCTCTAGAGTAACAGAACTGACAGAATGAATTTATATGTATATGTATACATATGCACACATAAAGGGATTTATTAGAGTGGCTTATAGGCTGTGGTCCAGCTATTCCAACAAAGGCTGTCTCCTGATGTAAAGTTCAAAAATCCAGTAGTTTTTCAGTCTATGAGGTTGGATGTCTCAGCTGGTTTTGAGCATACATTGGAATCCCAAAGAAGTAGGTTCTACTACCACTGAAGGCATGGACTTGCTAGTGAGGGTGAGGATAAGCAGGGAAAGAGCAAAAGCTCCTTTCTCTGTCATTAATAAAGAATGCCATAAGAAAGTGAGGCCCAGATTTTAGATGTGTCTTCCTACTTCAGGTAATCTGGATTTAAGCTGGGTCTTCCTGCCTCGAATGATCCAAGTAATTGAAAATCCCTCACCAGTGTGTCCAGTGGCTTGGATTTTTAGTTAACTCCAGATGTAGTCAAGCTGACAACTGAGACTAGCCATTATCTAACCTATCCCTCCAGTTCTACAGAAAGCAGACTGGAACACAAAGAAACAAACAGTGTGTTCATGTTTCCCCCCACCACGTTCAAACATAGTGTTCACAATGTCCCACGAGCACAAAATTCCAATGAATGAATATGATTCATGAAGGTTCAGTGAGGTTCAAGCAGATTCAGGGAAAATCTTATGTCTGTGGTTGAATAACTGGGATGCCAGCACCATGAGCAGTTCTGAGAGACTATGGAACTTGCTTTGAATAAAGAAACTCAATGGCATGAATGGGCACAGATAACATACAATTCCTTTTGCTGTTTTCTATTCACCAATGACTTGCATAGAAAATACCAAGCAGGCCAGCTACAGCTCCTTGCTAGTTCAGTCTCCCTCATTCATCACTGAGAAAATGTAGAATGCTGGTAGAATGTTTTGGTTGCCAACATGAGTTAGTTTTGGGCAGCCATTCTGTGCTTCCAAAGACTGAATTTGCATGTGTGGACTATGAAACTCAAGTTGTAGAATTTTTATGACTGCACAATACTTAACAACTGTTTTCCAAACTCCTCATATAAGCATGAGTGGAACAATGCATGCTAGTAATTTTATATTTTGTTATTTTTTTGGTACAATGTTGTTGAGTTGTGAGTACAAGAAAGCATTGTAACATGCCAGGAAAGTTACCACAGTAGAAAAGACAATATTTCACAATGTAGGAACTTTAATGGCACTGTTTCCTAAGCATTTTGAACAAGGGGCTCCCCACTTTCTTTCTAAACCAGGCTTTATTGGTTGTATATATTGGACTCTGCTCATGTCAGCATTTGCTGGGTAACAAAATCTGATCTTTATTAGCAAAATCTGGAGGTGGTAGCCATTGAATTGGCTTTGCAGTTTCTTTTTTGACAGATGGAGACATCATAGAACACCATCTAGTCTTGCTTTAGATAATTGTTTGTGCTGAGTGGCGAGTCTAGGGCAAATAAGCATGCTTAAAGAGGGAAAGGGAAGAGGTAGTAACCCTTTCACTCTGTTTCAATGATTGGGTTCTTTAAATTTGAGACCAGCCCAGGCTAGCCTTGACCTTCTGACCTCAACTAGTCACTCTGCCAAGCCTATTGAATACTTGGGATTACAGCTAATGTCACTGTATCACCTGGCTGTACTGATGTTAAGGGAATAAATTAAGATTCTGTGGAAGAGGTGAAAACTCTGATTGTAAGTTGGGGCTATTTTCCCTCCTTTGTAAAGGTTGTATGAGAACACATTTGGAAGGTTATGGAATCTAGTTCTCTCTCTCCAGGATTTTGCCACAGAAACACAGACTAATAGGTATTTGGTGGCTGAAATCATAAAGGGAGAGGTGGAACTGGGTAGCTTACCTTTTTTTTTTTTAACATTTAAAACATGTTAAAGTCTAGGAGAACGTGTTCACATGAAGTTCACTGCCTAATCATGAAATACCTGATGAAACTCGCACAAAATTCATTCTCTCTTTGTAGCTTTAAAAATAGAGCTGTCTATATTTGAAGTAATTTTGAGAGATAATATGCTATAAAAGGAACTAGCAGCCACGATCAAAACCACTGTCAGGAGAGACAGGAAAGATTAAGATTCCCACAAACTGTTGAAAGGAATTTTCATGATTCCTAAGGAAGTTTTCTCCCTTATTACTTTTCTCAATAGCATAATAACTGATGTTGTTAGACCCAACACCACATTGTACGGTATTAATTTCCCATTAGAAATGCACCTAAATTTCAACAGCCTGTGACTTAATTAAAAATGGGTAGCTGCCGCTAGGTGGCACTGATCACCAGTGTTTCTTTAAAGATGGTTCTTGAGAATAAAGGATTTAAAGAAAATCTGTTTTGTTTAAACCTTACACATGCACAAGCATTTTTAATTTAGACACCATAGTGATGTGATTATGTGGGTTTGACACATGGGTAAACTCAGGGATTATAAGAAAGGTCAAACACATACAGCAAGGAAGAAAGCAAAATGATTTTGTCTTTTCAAGTTGCTATCACTTCCCTTTAGGGTTGTGTTGCTATTGATAATTACCATTTATTGCAGTGTGCTATTGCTAATGTGTTCTGAATTTTCATCCAGAGTCTGGAGTCTGAGAGGGGTCTGGGCTCTATGAGACATGGAGATATTTTTAACAGTTTTTTTATGTTTTTATTATTTAAAATTTTTTTTTCTAGCCTGATTGCTCTTGTAAGTTGCACAATTTGCTGGAAAATAAGCAAGAAATAGCATTCTTTATGGTTAAAAGACATTATGAATTTAAGCTATTGAATGCATACTTTGTAACGTTTAGGCTTTTAAATACCTCTTGAGATATAGAAATATCCTCCATTAACTTGTTTTCCATAGGCAAAACTTGGAGCTTCAAAAACAAAAAAGATGGTTGTTATTTTATATCTTTTACATCAGCATTTGCATGAAAGAAAGAGAATTAGTGATGGAAAGAGTTTTCCTGTGTGTGTGTGTGTGTGTGGTGTGCATGTATGTGTGTAAGCGAGGTTGATATGGGGAGTCTTCCTCGATTGTTCTTCCACCTTCTTCTTTGAGGCAAGTTCTCTGAATCAAACCCAGAGCTCACCAGTCCTGTGCCTGAAGTTAGCCAGCTTCCTTCAGGAGCCCTCTTCTCTGCCTTCTGAGGCCTGGAGTTACAGGTGAGCTGCTGAGCCTGCTGGGCATTTAGTGAGTTCAGGGGATCTGAACTTGTTCCTGTTGCTTTTGTGGTGAGTATTTGAGCGCGGAGCCATCTGCCTAGCCCCAGGAAAGCATTTGATTCCTGCTAATCATCATGCTTCCCCTGAGAGCTCATAGAAAGACTCTTATTTCATAATAATCATAATAATAACCAGCACAATCTAATCCATACAGATCTGGGCAACCACACCAGAAGGTAGCTACTATCATTATCATTTTAGACAAAGAAAATGTAGCATGTGAGTGTTAAGAAATATGCCAAGGCCATGTACTTAGGATGTGGATACAGAATCCGAACTCAGATAGTCTGGTAGCACATTATATAGCTTTATTCAGCTTTTCTCCAGCTCGTATTTAGAATCAAATTTCTAATGTAATTAAATGATGTTGTATCTCGATAGCACAGATGACATAGCACAATTAAATGATACTGTTGTTTCTTGTCTTTGTTTTTACCTACGATGCATAAATTTTAAAATGAGTGTAAGTGAAATTATCCTGTTAACATTTGTCAAGACATGGAGAATTTATTACATGCTACCTGGGTTCTGTGAGAAATGTAAGGTTCCTTATTGGTTTTTACACTAGAAATGAGATTGGTATTTAGTGTCACTGAGGCACTGAATTCCGCCGTGGCACTGAAATGACCGGCAGGACGGTGCTGCCTTTTGCTTCTCCATGAAGCAGCAGGACCTCACACAGTTTTATGTGACTGACACTGGACAGCAGTAGGCAAGCCTGAAGTCAGCACTGAGAACCCTCGAGAGCCTAGAAATCCCAAGGGAAGGTTGCTGACTGGCCACCTGCCTAAAGTGAGGAGAAACAGGGAAGGGAAAGATGGAGAGCTTCAGCAAATAGTCCCTGGTTTGATATTATTTGGTTCTAAATTATTTAGAGATGATCATTTTTGTGCCACTTTTGTAAGACGAATTGCTAAATGGTCTTATTAATAAAAAAAAATCTGGAACCAGATATTGGGGTGAAAGCTGAAAGATCAGAGAAACAGAACAAGTCACAGCCAACCTCACCTCACTAACTCCTCAGCCGATTGATTCTGTTTCCATGAATCCTCAGACTGAAAGCCCCTGAGTCCTTACTCCTGATGGTCTCAGTTAAACTGCCTAAAAGTCTCTAGTTCCTGGCAACATACCTTATATACCTTTCTACCATCAATTCCTGGGACTAAAGGCCTGTGTGCTTTCCAAGCAACAGCATGAGATCTCAAGTGCTGGGATTAAAGGTGTATGCTACCACGCCTGGCTCTGTTCCCAGTGTGGCCTTGAACACCCAGAGATCCAGATGGATCTCTGCCCCCCTGAGTGATAGGATTAAGGGTGAGTGCTACCACTGTCTGGCCTCTATGTCTAATCTAGTGGCTGACTCTGTCCTCTGATCCCCAGGTAAGTTTTATTTGTGAGAGCACAAATAAAATATCACCACACACTTTATCTCTCATGATGCTTTACTTCTCAGGATTAGCCATTCTTCAGCTTCCTTTTATGCCTTAGAAGTCACATTTATGGGTATTAATGAGGCACCCTGAGAAAGGGAAGATGAGATTGTACTGAAGAAATGTCATTTCCATTACAGTGATGCAACACATACATCCAAGCATAAGCAATCAATTCACCAAACTATGGTAGTGAATAATTTGTTATATTTCAGAACCTTACGAAATTCCCTCACCAAAGAGTAATTCTTAATGTAATATAATATGCAGTATGGCAAACGGCTTTGCAGCTAAGAAATTACTTAAGCAAATTTCTTAGCACAGTTTTGAAAGAAATTTTCAGTACAACTATTTATATATGTGCATAATAACATAATTGTTCTTCCTATCAATTTATTTTGGGATATAATCCTTTAAGCGAGCAGAAGATATAAATAGCTAATTTTCTACAGAAGTGATTTTTTTTTAAAAAAAGATAATGGGTATATAGAAATTTTAGATTGTTGTTCAAGGTCACAAGTACAAGCAAAGAGAAATTTTTATCAAATTGATAGCAAAATGATTTAAGTCAGTGATAGATGCCATAAGAAAGTGGTATTCATAATCTTCAAAAAATTAAATGAAAATATAATTCCATCATTTGATCCTTCTCCTCCCTCCTGCCCCTCCAACCCCCACCAGATTCATGGCCTCTTTTTTTCCTTTATTTTATTTTAGGTACCATCCACAGTTTCCTCTCCATTCTCTCCTCCTGATCTGTTCCCTCCCTCACCTCCCTTCTACCCACCCATCCATTCCTTCTCCCTCTCGATTCATAAGGGGTGAGGTCTCCCTTGGGAATCCACAAAACATGGCCACATCAAGTTGCAGCAGGACTAAGCTCCTCCCTCCTACATCAAGGCTGAACAAGGCATCCCACCACAGGGAATAGGTTCCAAAGAGCCAGCTCATCAGGGATAGGTTCTGGTCCCACTGCTAGGGGCCCCTCAAATAGACTAAGCTACACAACTGTCACCCAGATGAGGAGGGCCTAGGTCGGTCCCATGTCTCCTTTCTAGCTGTCCGTTCAGAGTCCGTGAGCTCCTGGAACAAGCTCAGGTCAGCTGACTTTGTGGGTTTTCCCATCATGATCTTGATGTCATGGCTTCTTCTTTAACCATTGTTATATCATATACATTTAAATGAATAAACATCTAAGAATGACATACTGAGTCCATTCAGTGTTGCCTGTATGTATGTTTCTAGGGCTGACCACTTGGTAGTAGATAACCAATTAGGTGGCTCTTCCCTGGGCAAGACTAATTCTCTCTCATCAGTTATTAATAAGTAGATTTGTGAGATTTCCGCCACCTACATTAAAATGTCAGCTGGTGTTGGACTTGCCTAGGTCTTGTTCAGACAGCCATGTTACTGTGATTTCAGGTGCATATCTTCCCTGCCATGGCTAGAAGGCACAGCCTCACAGCAGACTTCCTGGTCCTGTGGCTCTTACAATCATTCTGCCTCCTCTTCTGAGTTGTTCTCTGAGCAGGAATCATAGTGCAGATGGACCAGTTGGGGACGGGCACTCTATGGTTAGTTGCTCTCCGCATTTTTGACATGGATTTCTCTAATGATCTCCTCCTACTGCAAAAAGAGGTTTCTCTGATGAGGGGTGAGATCTACATTTACCTGTGCATATAAGGGTATGTATTGAGAATGCAGCTAGAGATTATACCGCGTCATAGGAGTGGCAGTAGTAGATTCTCTCCTAAGATCCACGCCCCACTAGCCACGTGCAGTTAGCTTTGGCTAGGTTTATAACAGCTGATAAACAGCTTGATTACAATTAGATAGCTATGGTCACTACCAATGTATAAGCGCTGTTGTTTCACTGGTAAGGGTATCTTGCCATGATGGTCATCGGGCTTCATAGGCATCACAGGCAGGTAGGACTAATGAATGCTTTTTTTTTCCTTCAAGCTTGCATGTCACCTTCCAATGGTGTGAAAGGTAGTCCTCAGGGAGGAAGTTTTGGGGTCAATTCCAGCTTAAATCCTCCGAGTCCTATGTAGAAAATGCACAGTGTCCTTAGCAATGGGGACTTAGCTTCAACTTCTGGGAGGAGAGATGTCAATAGCCTTTACTGTTTTGGGAGTCTCATGGACTCCCCTGACTGGCAGCTTGAAAGCAGTATTGTTAATGCTTGGCACTGGGATTTTCATAGTTTATGCCTCATGGCGGGAGTACTTCAATACTGTTTTGGTTGCTGTAGCATTGGATTATGTTAGGTAGTTTAATGATTTCAGATTTATTTATTTTTCTCATAATTTTTCTTTTTGGATTTGAGGAACATTGTGGTTCTGTCTAAATTTTAGAATCATTTTCATCTATAAATGTGTCATGGTATCTTGATACAAATTATATTTCATTTGTAGATTGATTTTGGTAGGATGAGTGTTTTAGGAATATCAAGCCTTGCAGTGTCAAACATGGGGCATCTTTCCAGCTATTCTTGTTTCCTTTCCTATCTTTCAGCAATGTTTCATAGTTTCAGTGTTCATGCCTTTCTGCTTATGTTTGCTCCAACGTACTCTGTTCCTCTTTGGATATTTTATTCTTTTCCGTCTGGTTGTGGATAGGATTGTCCTGTCAATTTCTTTTTACCACCGTTCACTGTAAATGCATAGAAATGCAAGTGGTTTTAAAAAAATGCATACTACGTATTCTGCACATTCACTGAGCATTAAAATTAGTTTTATAGGTATTTTTTATTGTGTGAAATTTTTAGGTTTATTCAGGATAAATGTAAACAGGGATAATTTGGCTTCTTTCTTTCCAACTTGGATGCCCTTTTAATTTTTTTTCTTTATTAAGAAATTTTCTACTCACTCCTCATGTTATCCACAGACCCCCCCTCCTCCCTCCTCCCA
>CABHPQ010154302.1:0-17776 GCA_902168405.1 Peromyscus aztecus | reverse complement strand
TCTTTGTGGATTTCTGTGGGCCTCTCCAGCACTTTGCTTCTTCCTATTCTCATGTGGTCTTCATTTATCATGAACATTCCTTGTGTTCCCTCTCTGTTCTTGATCCAGTTGGGATCTCCCGCTTGACAAATAACTTATTGTGGCAGTGTGAATAAGAATGGCTCCCACAGGCTCACACATTTGAATATTCAGTCATTAGGAAGTGGCAATGCTTGAGAAGGAATAGGAAGTGTAGCTTTATTGGAGTAGATGTACTCTTGTTGGAAGAAGTATGTCACTGGAGGTAGGCTTTGAGGTTTAAAAAGCCCAATTCAGACCCAGACCCAATCTCTCTCTCTCTCTCTCTCTCTCTCTCTCTCTCTCTCTCTCTCTCTCTCTCTCTCTCTCTCTCTCTCTCTCCTGCCTGTGGATCTGGATATCTGGATGAAGAACTCTCAGCTTATCCAATATCATGTCTGCTTACATGCCACCATATTCCCTACCATGATGACAATGGATTAAACCTCTGAAACTCTAAGCAAGCCTCACTTAAATGCTTTCTCTTACAAGAGTTGCTGTGGTCACAGTGTCTTTTCAAAGCAATAGAACAGTGACCAATACACTTATACAGTCAAGTAGGTATCATGTTTTATGTAAAAAGAGAGATGGCCTGAAGCATTTGTCTAAACTGGTGTATGAGTTTATCAGTTGGAAGTCAGGTCAGAAAATAGAGACAAAATGAAACATGCTAAGAAACTTGTCTATAGAGTACTTTGTAATTATTCCCTAAAAATATGACCAGAAGAAATTTGTTTCTAGAAAATTATTATTAATACTGCAAATGGAGTGATCCACCCTATGGACAGTATTTATACTGACATTAGTATGACTGTTCTATGTGTCCATGCATAAATTGTTATCGTAAGATGAAAAAAATCCTAAAAATTCAAGAGGCATAATACAGGGTATAGATTATATAAGAAGATTGAAATAACTGACCACAAAAAATTTTACTTTTAGCTGTGAGTAGTGGCACACACCTGTAATCCCATCACTCAGGAGGCTGTGCTTCATATGTGTTGTATACATAAAGAATTGAGACCAGCCTGTGCTTCATATGTGTTGTATACATAAAGAATTGCAGGATATCCTGAGTTACATCTTTCTACATCAAAAGAAAATAGTGTCAATATTTTAAATAATGTCCAACTATGATTTTTGGTAACATGGGTTCTACTAATATGAAGAATGGAGTACTTCTGGGAAGAGACAATACTTTAATTAGAATTCAGAGTTAGTGTTCACTATAATCAAAATATATGGGAAATATGCGCATCTGTTGATACTGATCTCTGATGAGATTTTGCATATCTTATCTTTTAAAATGTCTTTTCAGAAAGACACCTATCGCCAAATGCAGATACCACTCAGTGGGCATGTGATGCTGATTGAGCATATTCATCAATTTGAAGGCATTTATAGAAGTCTGTTTCAGATTCGAACTTGATAATGGTATTTTAGCATGTGGTTACATTGCATATTAACCTGTTCCCAAATGAAGGCTAGGTGAAAGGTCCTGGATTGCACATTTAAATAGATTGTGAAATATGGAGATTTTTTTGCACTTGTATCGAGGTCATAAAATGCTGCTAGAACTGTAGTTTCATTTCAGAAAATATATTCCATGCAAATTTATTAGGGAATGCAGATCTCGCTTCTTTATTTAACTTTTGACAGGGCAAGAAATGTACAAAGCAGCTTGATACCAATTGTGATTCCAACAGTTTCGTGTGGAAACAACTTCCTGTGTTGGCAGTTTCACAGAATGCATTGTTTTGCCTTGTAATTCTAGGTGGAGTTAACCACAAGCATGAACAAAAATTCACTTCCAAAGCTATTCAGCGTTCGCAAAGAGAGACTAGGATAGTGCTTTGTGCAGATAAGTTTTATTCTTCATCTTTTGATAAATAAATCCTAATAAAAACAACTCCAGGGGGTGAATCAGATCGCTGGTTACATACTGTAGGATGTTAGGCTTTCAACTCTTCTTGACAAAGAACAGCTAAGTCTCTGGGAATGGCTAAATGTCCCTATTGTCCCTATTCCTCAATGAAATGTGATGAATGTGATCATCTTCTGAATACTATTTGTCCATAAATGCTACAATGGGTAAGCTAAACATTCTATACCTTTAGTTTTTTTATATTTATACAACTAAGTCTTTTCCTCATGTATGTGTTTCCACCACCATCAACTGTAACACATTCTAGCAAATTTCTTGTCAAATTGTACTAGAGAGTGGATTTTAGTAATTTCTCAGAAAACATTCTTACCTGAAGCTGTTCCACACAGACTATTCACAGCAGCTTATTCCTCTGTCACTTTGAAGTCAGCATTGACTCCTTTAATGTGCGGTGACACCTGAGCAGTGTTAATCATGTCTGTCACTTTTACTAAGATGAGAAAGAAAGCCACTGAAAATGGTTTGCCTTGTTTCATAATGGATGATTGATATTGCCTACAGTGTTTCAACTTCCTGAGCCACTATTCCTGAAAAAAATAGCAATCTCTCATTGCTGTAATTGACAAATAAAAATGAATTGTATTTGTGGGCTACAACCTGTTGTTTTGATAGATGTAGACATTACGGAACAAAAACTACTTAATATATTTTTTGTTTTGTGCACTTCTCTTTTTAAATGAAGAACCCCCCTCTTCAAGTATACCAAGGCTAAATGCCATAAATAAGTTTGCTTAGAAGAAGAGGAGGAAGAGGAGGAGGAAGAAGAAAAATAAGAAGCAATGGGGCAGCTGAAAGCTATCTGAGAGGTCATCTTTTCCCCCTGATTTCATCTGGAATCCTTACTTTGACATAGAAATTCTGCAATAATGGGTTATTTTATAACACTTTCATCTAGTTAGCTTGGGAATCTTTATCTTATAGTATTCTCCAAGGCTTCAATTCAAATGACTTAACTTGGGATCATCTTGTGTGCAGTGGGTTGCATCAGGAAGATCTAATGGAGGCAGGAGTCTCACACAAGAATTCTTATTTGGCTAGTTGGCTTAGTGCTTTTGCTTGTTTATTTGTCTTTCTTTCTGTATGTTCCTGTTAATGTACACAGAGAGAACTATTAACCACTAATACTTAGTTTCAAGTTGTATGCTAAGTTGAAAAATGCCAGTACCCCAATATTATTCCTACAAAATGTTTAGCACATGGACTCTAAGAGACAGAATAGGATAGTAGTTGTTTAGTAGTGCTCAGGTCTGAAAAATGAAATGGCTGGAGATGTTAAAATTGGGTGTGCAGGTGACTTCACCTCATAAACACACTAAAACAAACCCCAGTGGATTTTACTCTTATTAAAATGAGTGGCTTTTTAAGTGAAAACAATCTCCCAATGAAGTTACCTAGAAATAAAGCAGAGAGGCTGGGAAGAGAAGGCACACAAATGGCCAAACTGAAAGCGTGTCATTTATATAACAGCATAACTTACTGTTGGACCTTCCATAATAAATAATAAATGTTCTAAACCCTAAAAAAAACCTCATAAAGAGAGAGAAACAATTGTAGAACCGAAAATGTACTTGAAAAATAATTGCTAACTTTTTATAAACTTAAACCTACAGAAGCTATGTATATACTAAAATAAATCCAAAACAGAATCCAAATGAACCCACTAAAACTCATGTCCAGTCAGATCACAAACAAACTTCTAAAAAGGAAACAGGGAAAGAAGTCTTCCAACAGTAAAAGTTCCGGAACTAAATGTCCTCAAAGATGGAGAGTGACTAACACTTAACACTTAAGAAAATACCAATTGATGACAAACTCTTCTAGAAAAAAATTCATCCTGTATTTGTTGTACAGTCATCTTGAGCACACTGAGACACTATGAGAAAAGTGAACTGTAGAGCAATGATTTTCTTGATCTTAGATGCAAAAGTCTCTATCAAGATGTACAGATGTGGAGTTGCTAAGTATGACTTTTCCTAGGAAGTCAAAACTAGTTTAACATCCAAATTCAATCAATATAGGTTATCATACTAACAGTCTAATGAGAAGAGAACTATTCATTGTAACACTGTTGTGAGATAATCTTTTTGTACACTATAAAGATGTCTCTGCCTAAAGTTCCTTTTGATTTAATAAAGCTCTAAATGCCCACTACCTAGGCAGAAGAGAGTAGGTGGGACTTCAGGGGAGAAAGAGGACTCTGGGAAGAAGAGAGGCAGAGATGCCAGTGAGACACAGACGGAGTTAGACACACAGAATGTAAGAATGTAATGTCGTGTCGAAAACCACATGACAGAAAGAAGATTAATAAATACAGGTTAATTTAAGTTATAAGAGCAAGTTGGGGAAAAGCCTAAGCTAAGGACAAGCTTTCATAATTAATAATAAGTCTCCAAGTCATTTTTTGTGGGTTGGTGCTCCAAGGAAGTCCAACTACATAGCATCTCACCACATACAGGGAAAAAGTATGAGAAAGGAAAACATTTCAATTCTGAGATATTGCCATTGTTTATATGGGTCATATAAAATATTGATTAAAATGTGTCACTAAATGAATTTAATAATGTTCAAGTTATAAGAACAATTTAAAAAAATCACTTTTTCTCTGTATAGTAATTATTAATTGGAATAATCAAATATAATAGCAATTATAATAGTATAAAGTAAAATATTTAATAGTTAATCTAAAAACATAATAATGATTGACTCAACTAGTTAAATCTGTTTCTTCAGGGGATAAATAAAATAAGCATATGTACATTGTATCATTAGTATCTGTGTACTAATTTACACATATATAAAATAACAGCAACAAAATTTTTCTCTATCAGAAACAATTATGTCCAATTTTATTTATGTGGTGATTGGCTTTTCCCAAATATACTATTCAGGAGACTATATTTTCTTCAACATATTTCCTTTAACTATAAATGTTTGGATTATTTCTGCAATTTGTATGTTGTTCTTTAGTCATTGAGTCTACTTGTAGTCAAAGCTACACTGATTTGGTTACAAATAGCTTTATAATATGTTCAAAAACCAGGTTTGATGCGACTCCAGTTTCTTCTTTTTGACTCAGAACTGTTTTGCCTTTTGAGGTATTTTTTGTGGTTTCATATTTATTTTAGGATTATTTACTTTAAAATACATTGTAAATTGGCAAATAACTATTATCAAATATCAATCATTAAACAGGTAATCCTATTAATGACAAAAGAGTTAAATGCCCATTGCTTAGACAAAGGTGTGACATTAATAATAAACAAAAAAGATGTTCATTAGCATTCATTAACAAAACACACAGTAAGCAAACTAAAATCAGATAATAGTGTGTAACTATTAGAATGGCTGCATAAAAATTCTGATATTATCAAGTATTGGTGAGGATACAAACAAGTAGAATCCTCATCTATGACATTATAGGCGTAAAAAATATCACAATCAATCATGTGTCCAGGTAATAGAATGAAAACTGAGTTGGAAAAAATATAAGCCTGATTGGGGCTGTGTTATCTACAATTCTAAATTTCTTGGAACATGAAAAGAAAACTATGACATATTTATTTGTTTTATTTTTTGTATGTGTGTGTGTGTCTGTGTCTGTGTGTCTGTATGTCTATGTGTCTGCGTATGCATAGGCTGCTATCTGTGGAGCCCAGAAGAGGGCATTAGATTTCCTGGAGCTAGAATTATACATGGGTGTGAGTTGTCAGTTATGGTTACTGGGAACAGAATAGGGGTCTTATGCAATAGCTGCAAGTGATCTTAACCTTGGGCTATTTCTGTAGTCCTGTGGGCATATACTCTTTTACTTAAATTTATTCATGAGAATTCCAAAACTATAATGTTTACATCCATATTTGGAGCATTTCTGTGATTGAAAAATGTATTATGTTTGTATTGTATTTCTGTCATTTTCTATAAATGCAGAATCTAAAATGACATATGTTTAATAATATCACTGACCACATTTTGTGAGAAAGGAGAAGGAATGAATTTGTGTGCCCTTGGATATTGACTGAAAAAATATACCTCATTTCAATGACTAAATTAGTAAAAAAAAATGGATTATACATTCTCATTTCCTTTTTATTTTTCAGATTTTGCATCAGATAAACTAGGTATACTATCAGCAAATTCAAGGTAAATCATGTTTGAACTACTGGCAACATGGGGTAAATCAAATTAATGTTGAAAGTGATGACCAGAAGACTCAGTTGGGTCTGAACTGTAATAAAAAGGCTGAATAGCTGTCATCTCAACAAAATATGAAGCATAAAGTACCCAAGATACAGAATGGCTTTAAATATGAAGGCAAATCAATTGTGAAAAGTACACATCAATCCAAGACCCATCTCAGCTCCCATCACCTCATCAAAAGCTCTGTGGCACTTCTAAATCAGGTGTTATATTTCTCTCCTTTGAAGCTCTGAAGCACTTTACACCATTTTTGACATAAATCATAATCTTTCTTATTGAAGTGTCTCATTCCATGATTAAACTGTGATTTATCTGAAGGTGGAAACTATGTCATTTTTATTTTTTGTGTTTTGTTTTTTCTGGCAATGTCTATGATGGCATCTAGAGTCAGTTAAATATTGAGTAACTAGTGTTTCAAGACTTGTCTGTACCTCCATCATTATTTTTTGTCAAATGTAACTGGAAATAAAGAAAGTACAAAAAGAACAAAACTTAAAAAAAAAGACTTTATCTGATACTCCATAGTCTCTATTCTGAATGCTTAGTCTAACCAGACAGAAGTTCATTGAGTTGTATAGACGTTGGGTCTGATTAATTTTGATGGGTGATATTTTCATTCACCTCTATGATGATTTTACAGCTGCATACAGTTATGCAGTGAGCACAAAGATAAAGACATAGACCATTATCAGCTGGCTAGAAGCTTCCATAGTAGGCCCTGCTGTCTTCCCACCTTCTTGCCATGGTGTAACCATTGTTTTGGCATTGCATGGCACGGGTTCATTTTGTCTACCTTTGTCTACTTTCATGTCTGGCTCTCCTCTCTACACTTCCGAAATTCATTTACATTGTATCTCATTATTTTACATTACCATATAACCCTACTAATCAAAGAGTGGTCTTGGGATCAATAGCATCAACATTTCCTAACATCTAGTTTGTAATGCAAATTCTTAGGTCCCAGGCTAGATTTGCAAAATCAAATTCCCCTGAGTAGGTCTCAGAAATATGTGCTTCATCAAACTGTCCTTGTCATTATCATGCCCAGCAAAGCTTGAGAACAAAGTGATTCTTCAGCTTCTGATGGATCAACTTAGGATTTTTATATTTTAATATGGTATGAAAGCACTGTGAATTAGTTAAAATATCCGTCAAAGTTTAATTTTTTTTCATCTTTACCCAGACTAGCAATATGTGGTATTATGCTCTCTTGGAATGCTTTTGGGATTGCAAAGATCTATAAGGTAAAACAACTAACAAGGTACAGTGTACTGTGTTGCAAATCTATAGCTAGGTTAAATACATTAAATGCATTTGACTTGTTTTCAGCTTATGATGAGTTTATCAGGAAGTAAACAAATTGTGAATCAAGGCATATCTCTGTCCCACGGTGTGCCTATGCACTGTCTCTTCATCTACTTTATACTTGTAACTAGAGCATCACTTGTTTCCTGCCTGAAGAAACTCGTGGTAAAAATGAGTAGAACTTTTCAAGTAGTGTTTTTCCTCAAAGGTCCCATACTCTTTTGTATTTGTAAAATTTGAAATTTTCTGTGGACTAAATGTTGTGCTACATCAAAATTCATTCCTTAATGTCTCTATCCTCAATATAGTAATATCTGCAGATAATGACTCTTGGGATGCAAATGAGTCCAGCTAATGCCAAGAAGGTAGAGACTCTATGACAATATTAGTATGATAAAGAGATGAAGAAGCAAGACTCTTCCTGTTTTCCACCAATAAGACAACCAACATGATTAGACATACAGAAATCACACTTGGCTGCTATACACTAGGCTGATTTACATAGTATTCTGATCCAAGACAAATTTCCTTCCTACGTGATTCAATACGTCCAATTCAAATGTTATGTTAGTCATTTGCTTACTACATAAAAACTCATCAATGTCCCCTCAGGCAGGAAGCTTTTTCTCGCCTTCAGAATACTGACATTTGTTTTGACCCTCAACATTTAACACAGGGGTTGACGCAAGTTACATATTCAACAGTAGATCAGATTTCTATTCCAGAAAAAATTATTTAAAAATAAAAAACAATTTTACGAATATAAAAATTACCACTTGAATATAATTACCTTAAATAACTAAATTACTATTTCTTATTGTCATTGTAAAATAAACAAAAAAACTTCAATTTTCTGAAAACATGCTTTGGAGAACTACTTTGCAGAGGGAAATTCCAAGCTGCAAACGAATACAAAGATACAAATTTGAGTCAATATTGAAAAGTCATTTCAAATAACTTCGTTATAATTACACATTACACAGCCAATATCACCTTTCTTCACAGATCAAACAGCCCACGTCTTCTTAGTGTCAGTCCACTGACTAGTTTGTCACTCTTAAAGAAACAAAAAAGAAAAGGAAAAGAGATGAGAGAAAAAGAAAGAGAGAGAGAGAGAGAGAGAGAGAGAGAGAGAGAGAGAGAGAGAGAAGAGCAAGAAAGAATAAGAGGGGAAAGGAGAAAAAATGGACACCCTAAAGTTAATTTGTTTCCAATTGTTCACTGCATATATTCAGATCTGTATGTGGTGCCTCACTGGTGTGTTTGAGAAGACACCATTTGTTTCTAGAAACTTCTGTCTTATTTTTAAAAAGTTCATAACTGAAATATATCACTTCCCTCCTTCCAGCCACTCCCAGCTACCTTCCCTCTAGTCCTTTCCATGCTCCCCACTTTCAAATCGATAGCTTTCTTTCTTTGATTATTATTGTTACATACAATATACGTTGTGTATATATGTATGTGTGTGTGCATGTGTGTTTGTGTGTGCTGTCTGTCTGCCTGTGTGTATGCATAAATACATAACTACAACATGCTTAGTCCTTCTTTGTTGTTTGTATGTATATGGTGGGCTGAGCACTCTGCATTTGACAAGCAATAAGGAGAATCACCCCTAGGAGAGGGCAATCCTCTTCCTCTCAGCAGTCATTAATTGCCTATAGTTCCTTGCTTAGAAGGGACCCCCAAGAAGTTTTCTCCCTTCTACATTAACATGTCTGTTGATATTTCCCTTGTTCTAGCCTTGCTTATGTAGCCATTTCTAAGAGACTCTTTCACAGCAGACTCTCAGGTATTCTGTCTCTTACCTTTCTACCCCAGCTTCTTTGATGTTCCATAGATGCAGGAGCTGTTATGTGAATGTATCCACTGTGGTTGATCTCCCCATGATCTGTTCATCTCTGCATTGTGTCTAGTTGTGGGTTCCTGTGAAGGTCTTCATTTTCTATAAAGAGTCTTTTTTGTGGCAGCTACATGTATTTGTAGGTATACTGATAAGATTAAGGATGTAATAAGGAATTATGCTGGTCTAACAAAGTGGAGGTAGGAGATTCTTCTCTAAGGTGCATGACAGGAAGCTGGCTAGGTTTCCAGTGCCAGGGAGAATTGCCCTCCTGTTGAGTGGGCCCTAAGTTCAACTAGAGAGCTGCTGGTTGCCACCAACAGGGAAGGGCCACTTATTTCATCTTTATGGATGTCTTCCCATTCTGGTAATTGCCATGGTTCATAGCTGTTGCAGTATAGCCTAACATCCAGAAAGTTCTCATTTAAGTACTGGTGCCATGAGTTTTTACCATGTGCAGTGTTGTCGTTTTTGAGTCTGAATTTCTTTGAGTCTTCTTTTGTTTTCTAAAAGAATGTTGCCCCTGAAAAAGACAATTTTATCTTTCTACAGCATGTTCAACATGTCAAATATTTTCTAGAAAACAAAGCAAGACAAGCAGGGGACTGATGGATATTCTTAGGAGATGAGTTAGATTTAGCCTATCGGGGAAGAAAACCGTCTTGTAAATGATTAGTTGGATTATTTATTATTTATCAACTTGAGCTGTCAGCACCTATCCTCCAACAGTTAGAATTAGGAATTCACTTCCATGCATACATATGAAGATTGTCTACTATTCCTTCATTAGCTTAATTTGGTAAAGTTCTAGAAAAGACCTCTCCCTGTGTTAGAAGGAAAAAAGGAAAGCATGAAAAACAGTTTTAGAAGAAAAACTTTCTGAATATTTCCAAAGACTATGGGTATCAATTGAAAAAATACATTCTTAGAAAATAATTAAGTATGAATAAGACATGGGAATATCTGCATCAGATTACAAGTGCTTAATAATTACGGATATGATTGGTACAGATAGATAATGTTCAGGGTGGGAAGTAATACTCATAATTACTAGATGGGCGAGTTTCCAGAGATTTCTTAAGGTATTGTCAAAGTACTGCATACATCTTTATAAATTTTCACATCGTGAGCATATTAAATGCTATTTAAATGTAAGGTCAGTGAGCTATGCATATTGTAACTACATGAGTCCAAAAGTGCAGTTTCCAGAGTAACAAGGAATCTATTTGAGTTAAAAAAGGGATATAAAATGACCTGTGGTGTTGGAGCATTATGTATTTACACTATGAATGTCACAGGTATGAGATATCCTCAGCCATACACATTTGTAGATATGAAATATATAATATAATACAATATAACATAACATAATATAATATAATATAATATAATATGCAAATGATCATTCCTATATACTTTCTCATCAATTACCAAAGATATTCTCCAGGTAGGGGGAATCATAACAAATTTCAGAAGAGTTTTAATTCTCATTAAAAAGGAATTAATCCCTTTCCTCATGGTGGTGCGCATGTCCTGATCTACTAGAGTATTTTTAAATAGTCCCATTTATGTTCTCTCTCTCACATTTTCACATCTCCTTATTTGCACATTCCTTTGCTCTGCTATAGAAGGTTTGTTGTCATTACTGCTGTTTCCATGGAAAACCGTATGCACTTTAGAAAAATATCTCCCCAGCCTCCTCTCCATCTTCATTGATCTCTATTCCTTTGTAAAATACTAAGGCAACATCTCTGTCTTATTTTTTCCCACTCTCCTATTGCATAATGCAGCATACCCAGGAGGAATTGGTTATACCCATCTTCATTCAAATCCATGAACAAACCAAAGAAATCTGCATCTCTGGTCTCCACCCTTGTTTTTCTTTTTAGCCTTTTATTGAATTTTTTTACCTACTACTTTCTTCTAATTGTACAAGCAGCTTAACAGGAGTTACATAAAAGGGACTTCCTTTGGTAAGCAAAGCCAACAAATATCACATTCTTATTTGCTGTGTTCAGTCTATTGATTTATAGTATAGACCATAATTCATCATTTTATCCTTTGCTTCTCTGACTAGACTGCAAGCACTATGAAGGTAGTAGCACATGTCTCTATTTTAGTGTAGCCTGATCTATAAAAGGTACTCGATGATTGGTTGAGCAGTACAGATGTTGTCACTGGTGCATGCCCACCAATGATCTAAATATCAAATTCAGATAACAGCAGTAAACATGGGTATTATTCAAGGTTTACAGACTGAATTTGAAAAGACACAAAGTCAAATTAACAGAATGAAAATGAAAGAAATTAATTCTTGTATTCTTAGGAAGTCACATGGCATGTCTGACTAAGGGCCCAGCAAGATTCAGAAGATCTTAATGTCATTGTGGTGGGATTCATGGTGAGCCCTTGTCTAGGCTCCTTCTGCAATCAAGCTTCTTATACATGATGGACATGACCTCATCATTGAACAACACATCCAGCCATCCTAGCAATGTTTTATCAAGGACCTTTCTTTTTGAAATGTGTTTTTTTAATTTACCTCAGTTATTAAATACATTTCTTTAATGGTATTTATTTGAGGAAAACAGTCTTCAAAGCACTTTACAAAAATAAACAATGATTCCTCATGATTATTGTCACCATCTTATAATGGTGGTGCTTAATTTTCAAAGTTAAACTCTGTTGATCATTGTTTTCAGTGCCATGAGCCATTAAACAATAGATATGAGACCGTTACAACATATTGAAAGGTGGAAAATTCTGTGGAAAAAGAAAAAGTAGAATCAGGTGTGTTGAGACTCCTGATGAGGAATGAGTACCTACTACTAGGCTTTAAATAAATGTGATGGTTTAATGAGATGTACTTGAGCATCTGAATACTCGGTGCCCAGATGATATGATAACCTATAATGTGATTACATTTTTTGGAAGGTTGGGGGGAAGCTTACTGGTCCCTCATCTTCTCTTAAATTCCTAAAATAGCTACTTCCTTCAAATGTTTAATTTCACAAATAAGCACAGTTGATTATCAAAGATACTGTCTCAAATGTTCCCTCCCCTAAGTCAGTAAACTTTCTATATTCTAGACAAAGGAATGTTTGTGAAGATAGGGCAAATTGTGAAGAGGAAAATGTTAGGGGTGGTAGATATAAGGGTTTCTTTTTTCCCACTCTCTAAATGATTTGTCTTGTTGTGTGCAATGAATTTACTTCTTAATTCTTTAGATAATAATAATTAGTTGAAGAAATCACATGTTTAATTAGCTGTGGTAATATTGAATAGCCAATATATTAAAAGTGAATCAAGTAGTTCATAATGCAGCTCCACTAATCAGCTACTAATTAACATATGAGAAATACTCTACAAAGAGCTTTTATTAAAATATAAGGGAGAGTGAAAACTCACTCTTTTCATTATCTTATGCTATCAGCTTATTTCTTAATCAGCTAACAAATAATGTCCTCAAATTACAAGCTTATTTGAACAATGGGAGCAGCAGCAATAACTTTGAGATAAAAGAAATGAATATACTTAAGAGTCATGGCCCTAAAAAGTTGATTCAAAGAAAATAAATACCTATCACCTTATTGATTTGACTTATTATAACAAAATAATATAGGCTGAATGGCTTATAATCAAAACAAGTTACTTACAGTTTTCTTAAGTCTGAGAATTCCAATATGGAGAGGGACTATCACCTTGTACATATCTGACTTCTCACCCTTTCTTTAAGTGGTAAAGGAGGCAAGCTAGATCTCTGGGATTTTTTTTAAAATAAAGGCACTGATTCCAAACATGATTGTTTTATCCTCATGGTCATAATAATAAATTTCGTTATTCTTCAGGTAATACCATCACTTTGAGATTCAGGATCCAACATACTAATTCTGAAGGACATAACTCTTGGACAAGAGTGTACATCATATTGTGATATATATTTATATATTTCAAACTAGAATTGACTAGTTAAGTAGAAACATTGTCCTGGTCCATCTGTGACCTTACATGAAGATGATTCACATACATGACACCTACTTGAGTCAAAGATCATAAACAAGTGAGAATAGAAAATACTTAACATACTTTTTCCTATGAAGTTCAAAGAAAATAATTGAGATTCATAGTTCAATGGTAATATTATTTATTAAAATAAAAGTACTTGGTGGATAAAATGTTAGAATACTTTTACTGCATTCAATGGATGATTTCTGAATTTATGGTGATTTTTCTGTTCCCCTGTTTAAATATATTTCAGGCATATTTAAACTTAGGTTTTTTTGTATTTGTTTTTGTTTTTTTTTCTTTATAATTCTGTATCAAAATTCAAGTCTGTTGTGCAGCAATTTCCTTTGAGTTGAAACATTCCATCCAGGCAGGAGGCTAACTAAGACTCAGGAAATAAACAACTTAAAAGTTTCAGGAAGTCCACAAAACTTACCATATGAAAAAGCCCCCAATTACCCTTATTCCCCACCTTCATCAAGATGATACAGTCAGGAATGACTGCTAGTAAGTGACTCTCAAGTGTTAAACTCCCTACTAGTTATGCAGAGGGCTCAGATTTCCAGTGTCTGTGAATCTTCATCCATGCTGGGATGGGATTTCACTGGTATAGTTCCCTTTGAGTCATCCATGCTTCCATAAGTAATCTTTCACTCATACTCCCATAAACAATCCCAATAAATTTATTGGTTACCAAGTTGGACTACTTTGTTTTTGGTTTTCTATCTGAAGTGAATCAATATTTCTTCACATCTCTCCAGGAATAGCATCACACAATGTATTTCAACTTGTATTTCACCATATTGAAACTGTTCAATTGGCAAGATGCTAAGTCTTATATTTATTGAATATGTTATGTGTATTTTCAATATTAAGAGTATAAAATAGAACTATTACCTGGCATGCTGGTTGTTTCTGCAGAATAAAGGCTCTTTGTTTTTGTATACTGAGTCTGAGGTCTTCATCACCAATTCTCGGCCCCTTATACTCTGGGCTCCTAAAATTATTTGTAAATTGTTGATAGATTGCATTTTGTGTTTATGTAAATTTTCATTTTATTGTCTTTTCAATTAGATCATAAATATTTGGGAACAAGGAATGTTTCTAATTATTTATACTAAATAGATCATGACACATTAGCTATAAAAATCAAGAATAAGTACTGTCAGGGTTGGGGCCATAGCTCAGTGATTAAGGCATTCACTGTTCTTGAAGAAGACATCCATGTTAAATAGCTAACAACTTCCTGTAATTTTAGCTCTAGAGGATCTGACCCTTTCTTTTGGCATCCAAGGACACCCATACACATGAAAATACACACACACACACACACACACACACACTTACATAAGTACAAAATTTAAGAATCAAAAATGTATAAGTACTGTAAACTAGAAAAGAATTAAAATTCCTTACTGGTAGTAATATTGTTTTGCTGATATTACTAGCAAAATAATTTATACAATATCTACTCACTACAAATACAATAAACTAGACCTATCTACTAGAAGGTAAACAATAACTCTACCATATGGTTATGTATCTTTTTGCTATAACAGGCTTCAAATGTTATGCATAAGAATAACTTTCCAAATACTTCAATGTAGCTGGAGTTATCTCCAGTCCTGCCAGGGCCCACAGATACTCAGACCCAAATAAGCGCACAGACGCTTACATTATTTAAACTGTTCAGCCTAATGCCTCAGACTTCTTGCTATCTAGTTTTATCTTAAATTAATCCATTTCTATTAATCTATATGTTGCCATGTGACTCGTGGCTTACCAGTGCTTTACACCTTGCTTCTCATGGCAGCAGCTGGCAGTGTCTCTTCATTCAGCCCTCCTGTTCCCAGAATTTTCTTCTCTCTTTGTCCCACCTATACTTCCTGCCTGGCTACTGGCCAATCTGCACTTTATTTATTAACCAATCAGAGCAACACATTCATAGCATACAGATATCCACAGCACTTTAATTATTACTTTCTTTCAATTTTCACCACTTTTGACATATAATAGCCATGTTAATAAATAATATAAAATCTTTAATATTAATTTAAAAAATATTTCCAGCTGATTTCTTCATCCTGTACTTCAATAGATAGTACAGCTATTTATAATAATTATGAGATTTAGTATGATGCTATTTAAATACAAGCTTAATTTTTGTTCTTTTCATCAAAAGATGACTCCGAGTGATTAATAATTACTTTAAAATATGTTCAGAAATCCAACTTAACAGAAAATTCATGATATTCATAATTTAAAAACAGTCAAATATTTTTCCATTCAGAAATGTCTTTGCTGCTAGACTTATTATCACTCATGTTCCATACAGGTGCACTGAGAGCCTCTGAGGCAAATTTCATAAAAAGTCACAAGAGAACCAGAGATACAAATGCAGACCCGGTGTCACAAGGAAGATTTAGGGATCTTCAAAAGATCACCAGAGGCAAATAAAAAACAGACTCATACAAGTCTTTGGTCTGGACTCAGAAGTGTTTTGAGATTTGTGTACCTGAAATGATTTTCTGCACAGACCTCTTGAATTTAAATGTGTTGAGCCTCCATCAAAGGGCTTCACATGGTCTAAAAATTTACAGAAAGGAGTAGATTAACAAGCATGTATCATTGATTGACTTGCTCATGGGCAGCATGTAGAAATAAGAGAAGCTTACATTTTGAATCGAGATACAGGGAAAGGCTAGTGAACAAGGTGGAGATGTCAGAGCTCCATGTGATAACACAACACATTCTTTCAGAGGAACCTAAGAAGTTATATGATTTTTCCCAGACTCTTCACCAAGGTCAGAGGTGAAGTAACCTAAGCTCAAGTACAAACCCTATAATCTCCTTTCCCACTTGGTAAATGTCTTCCCCTAATATAGGGAAACCACACAAACTATGCAATTAAGGGAAAACCATTCTAGGATGTTGAAAATTCTAACCTGAAATCTGGTTCTATTATTTATAAATCCTTGAAGCTTTAGGCCTTTGAATGATATTTCCTTAAATAATACAATTATGAAGTTACATTTTACTTTGTGAAGTTTTAATCCTTTGTGGACATTGTGTGATGCAGGAAAATATCCTTAGAGATGACAATTTTTTTTTATTTTTCTGTGATCCTCTCCTTAGCCCTTAAACATTTTAATGTCAGAAACAATGGTATGAAGGTTCTGACTAAATTGACTGAAAGTTCTAGATATTTATTTCTTTCACAACATCTCCTGTGATGGTCTATGAATCACAGTTCTCCACTAAACAAGATGATGCTGTGAGCTTCTTACATCTCAAAGCAAATGCCTTTTAACAGAAATTGACAAATTGACAAAAGCAATGGACTAGCGAGAGCCAAGGGGTAAACCAGGGGAGAAGGCCCAGGAGAATCAAAAGTGGACATTTCTGTTTAAGGCAAAGTGAAAGTGCATTTTTTTCTCAGATAAAATCTTAAATGTTATTCATGATAATTACTTTCTTCTACTTTTCTAGACCTAACAAATCATATAAGAGAAACATTTGAGATATTAATAGAGGGATGATTAGTCTGACTGACAATCTTTAAAAATGCATCAACTTTATCACATTATTATAACTTCATGTGTATGTTTTTTCCTGTATGTGTATGTTACATATGTGTGCCTAGTACTCCCAGAAACCATAAAAAACCATCAGATTCCCTGGGACTGGAACTCTATGTGGTTGTGAGCTAGAATTGCTATGTTGACACTGGGAATCTAATCATGGTCTTCTGAAGAAGTGCAGCCAGGGGTCTTAAGTGCTGAACCATATATTCAGTAGGTACTACCTTATTTTTACTTGAAAATAAAATATTTCGGAGTCAGGAAAAAATGTTCTACTTACCTATCTTCCTATCTAGTATCAATTCTATCTATCTATCTATCTATCTATCTATCTATCTATCTATCTATTATCTATCTACCACCTATCTATATATTATCAGTATTTCTATTATCATCTATTTCTCTCACAATCATATATCAATGTGTCATCTCTATCTAGCTATACATATATAGTCCTTAGGCTTAATTCTATTGTTGTTAACTTCTCTGAATAATTTTTTGTATTATGTAAGAAATACTTGATACTAATAGTCTGTATTAATTAAGAACTGCTTTCTTTGCATCTCTCTGTGCTTCTGTTGTGGTGTGTGTGTGAATGTTATCACTCTTTCTCAAAACAAGACAATTGTGTAATGCTCAGCCTCTGGTTTGATATCAAAGACCCAGAAAATTAGCAGAATATTTTCCTGTAATTTTGGTTGGATGTCATTGCACTGACAATTTTAGCTGGCATCATAGACCACAGAGAAGTCAGACAAAAACATACAGAAGGGAAAATCTTGGAATTTATAAGCAGGGTTCATAGGGGTGATATAGACTGAAGCAATTATCACAGAACCTACATGG
>CABHPQ010154298.1:3056-21367 GCA_902168405.1 Peromyscus aztecus | reverse complement strand
AGGAAGCACCTTGAGTATATATGTCCTTACCCAAAATGATAGTCAGATGTTTAGGAAAGATGAGGGAAACACGCTCGCATGATTAGATATGGTAAAGAATACACAGAGATTGTGACTGCATTTTCTTACATCATCCCAACTAATTTACCACACATTGAGCACACAAAATACATGGTAGCAAAGACATCCAGATACACATGAGAAGAGGAGTCTTCGCTGATTCCCAGTGTTGTGCAGAAGGAGCTGGTTAGGATGAGGGAGCAGGACAGCAACATGGCTAATGAAGCCTCATTGTAGAGAGAGGTAATTGCATTTGTATGCAGAACCAGTGCCAATCTGAGGCTGTCCAGAGCCACTTGGAGCAGCAGCTCTCTGCAGCCTGTGTCATCCAACGATTATCTCCTCGTGGAAATACCCTGTCCAGTGTCCCTTCAATTATTCCACTTGTGCATATTGAGTTCTTTAGCAGTATGAGCCAAGGCGGGGAAAAAAAAATCCACCTTCCATCTAACATATATCGCCGTGTTCTTATTCACGCTTTAAGTGGGGATGGGGGACAGGGACAGAATGGAATCCTTGAACAATACCTTACACAATGTTATTCTAGTATAATAGAAATATTTTTTAATAAAATAAGTTAAGTCAGGGGGAAAAGAATAGCTTTGACAGGCCTCAAAATTCTCCTTGAAAATTCCCAAAGCTAATAATCCAATGTCTTTCAGTATTCTTTTAGAATCTAAAAATACGCTTATCTCTTTCCCCCCAGTATGTAAGGATTTTTAAAACCTTCAGCAACACCTTGCTTCCCTTCTGCAGACACTGTGAAACTAACAATGGCACTCAGAATGAAAACTGCTCCTATCCCCACATCTCGTTTGCAAAGCAATGAGATTTTACTCAGGGCAGGAGAACCCACAGCAGCCACAGCCCTCACCATTGGTTAAACCAAATGGTGAAAGTTAGGGAACCTTGTGCTGAAGTCCAAACTAGCACCAAGGAAGGAGGGAATTTGTCGATTTCAGAAAGGAAATAAATGCCCTACAGTTTTTAGGTGAATATGGGGATTTTCTAGGGCCCAAATACAGATTCAGATTTGCCCCTAATTCCTGAGTTGGGTTGCAAAAAATTCTGAGTAGATTTCAGTGACTTTTAGAGTGCAGTGGTTCCCAGGCCTACTCGGCAGCCTCTTCCTTTGACCAACCATCTGAAAGCAGCATCCTGGAGACACATGGGGCCATCCCTAAGACTCCAGAGACCGTGAACAGCCTAATACTGCTAACACCATTATGTGTAAGAACTAAGATTGCTCCATGCTGGGGCTCTTGTGGCTGATGCTGGGCTGCAGCCTTTGTTCTAGAGGAGCAGAGTTCTGGCCAGGGGCTCAGTTGCAGGCTGCTTTACCAACTCCTAGCAGGGAGTCCAGGAAGCAGTCTATGTGTCTGAACAGAGGCATGTCCATCTTCAAAATGATAAAAGCAAGTGAGGCAGGGACTATGATTATAACCAAATCCTGGTACTTGGGGGCACACTGGAGTGGATTTTAGGAAGGATGAAAGTCCTGCATTCTCAGAATTTCTCTGCAGTTACACCCCAAAGATAGAAAACTGTGTGCTCGTCACTGAGGCTAGAATGGCAGTGTGTGACTGGCTACCTTTGGGGTCTGTGGCCTGGCCATCTGGAGGGATGCTGGTCACCAATCATGTGAGGGAAGATAGACGAGTGGACTTTAGAAAGATGGAGAGTGCCCCTTAGATGTTCTATGGGGAAATGTTCACATGAGAACAATGGTTACTTTGGGTTCTGGTTTTTCTACAGCCTAGAGAGGTGGTTGAGGATGTAGATAAACAGGACCAGAAAGGACTGGCTTAGATTCCTTTAGCACACAAGGAGCGTGGCCTGGGAAGGTCCCTAACTGTCAATTCTTCTGGACGATGCCGGTGTTTTCCCATGGGCCTGATGTGTAGATGTCCCTACAGCAGACACCTTCGCTGTCACTTGGTGCTGTACTCAGAAACATTACTTAAGCTATCTGAAGCCACAGGATAAGAGCTCCCACAGGCCCCCTGTGCATTGGCTCCTGTGGTTGCCTCTCAGTGGAAGACTCTTCATCACCACTTCACAGCCAAGGAAGTTCAGGTCCCCAAGGTGAGATGATTTATCCGCAGTGGCAGAGCAAGACCCGAAGAGTCACTGTTAGCACCAGGGACTCTGTGATCTTACTCAAAGAGAATTAAAAACAGAGGCTAGGGATCTGAAGCTCACTGAGCCACAGGGCATTGGCAGGCAGGAGAAATGAGAAAGGTGAGCGTTTCTACTTCAGAGAACAAGCAGGTGCTTGCGGGGGGGGGGGGGGTCACACTCACCTGCCTTTAACCCTTGCCTGCTAGAGTGAGAAGCTGAGAAAGATGTCACCTGGGGCATTCATTTAAGCTGAGGAGTAGACATCAGTTGGCAGAGCCTAAATTCTGCAGGAGCTTCAAATGAGGAGAAGAGTACAGAAGCACCAGGACCGCAACATTCCATGACATGCGAGGAGAGGCATTAGGAAGGAAGTTAGTATAGTACTCAGGAAGAAAACGGATCTCGGTAGGGGCTGAGAGAGCAGCCTGAGACTTAGGGTAGGGCCAACTTTTACTTCTTTAGAAATATACGGACTATGCAGGAGAGATGGATCAGTTGATAAAGTGCTTACCTTGCCAGCATGGGAACCCGAGCCCAGCCTCAGAGTACACATAAAAAACGCAGGCATCATCCTGCAAATACTTAAAATCCCAGCAATGGGGAGGTGGAGACTGGCAGATTCTGGGAGCTCGCTAGCAACAAGCCTAGCCTTAGTTGGCAAGTTCCAGGCCAATGAGATGATAGATAGATAGATAGATAGATAGATAGATAGATAGATAGATAGATAGATAGATAGGCAGGCAGACAGACAGACAGACAGACAGACAGTAAAACAAGGAAGATGGCACATGAGAAATAGTAGATTGATCTTAGGCCTGTATGATTCTGTGTACATGTATATGTATGTACATATACATCCACGCATGTACAAGAGCATGTGTACATATATTAATACTTGTACACATACATAAGAAATATATAGAAAAATGATTTTATAAACTCATAATTAAGACTAATATTTAAGAGAAAAAGGATTAACCAAAGAAATAAAATGTCTTTGCATCCTTTAATCATGAGCCACCAGGAGCCACAGAAGAATGTGGCCAAGGTGTTGTAACAATTGCAGGCACAGGACTTCTGCCCACTGGGAATTCCTAATGGGAGGCATTGTTTTGGATGTCTGGAAAGAGAATAGAGGTGTAGACACGAAAAGGAAAGCTTCAGAGGGGGTCAATAACAAGCTCTGGGCAATAGCTGTAAACATGGGACCCAGGGATCTTTCTCTTCCATTCAGTACAAGGTGTGGCCTGTTATCTGATGCCAAAGCCCACTTACCCAGAAAACCCTGGCCAGGTCCCAATACCTAAGCAAACACAGAATTCTCCACACTTAATGCCATGCGAAGAAAGAACTCAAAGACGGAGGATGAGGATTTGTGGTCAGGTTGCAGAAATGGTGTGTAGCTGGGGTGGGGGTGGGGTGAGGAAATGGAGTGTGGCATCCCATGCTACGAGCCAGAGAGAGCACCAGAGCTGGGTATGGGAATGGCCACAAGGAAGCAGGCAAGGAGAAGTTGATGACAGTACCATCAGCCTAGACACAGGCCTCCCTGCACTCTATGTGGCCCACTGGTGGTCCTCGGAGAGGGAGGACTGGAGACAGAGCAGCTGTACAGCTCTGCAGTATCCAGAACCTCTGCTCCTAGCAGACACCAGTGGCCATTAAGATCAAAGAAACCTTTGCTCTAAGTCAGCCAGAGATAACCAGACTCTTGACCTTGCAATACTGCCCTGTGCAGCCAGCCCTCTACGGCAGACCCAAAGTAACCCAGTGTGCACTTTGACAACAAGAAACTGCTAGCTGACATCAGTGGGGCAAAAATACACGTTTTTGTTACTTAACAGCCAGGGTTCACCTATCCGGAGTGTGGGTGGCCGATGCACACATGTCACCCCCGGGCAGGTACACTGCAACCTGGACAATACAGAGAGCAAGCAGTAAGGAGAGGCAGGGATCGTGGTCACTATGCCATTGAACCCCACTGCCAGGCTTGGTGGCCCTCTCCTATCACGGCTGCTCTGGGCTGTAGCATATTGGATGAACACAAACAGGAGTCTGCTCAACAGATAAAGTCGAGTCATTTCGTTAACAAGAACTCAGATTAGATTACTCTGTGATTACATGGTTCCGCGGTGTGATAAATTGGTTAATGACAGGATTCCCAGTGTAGTTGCTTAATGGGAATTCAATAATTACAGGTGCCCAGGATTGTATGGTCGCCTAGGAGATGCTAGCTACATGCTCTGTTCTAATAACTCAAAAGCTACCTGGGACAGTTGCAATGGCCTTGACGTGGAGGACGTGTTACGGCATTAGCTTAGCTAAATGTCACATCTCACAGACCCCTGAAAGGCTCTTGTTGCCTGAATGTCCAGGCTGAGAATTCTTTAATCCTCCTCTTTATCAGCACCAGGCCCGATTATAAAATCTGCAGTCAATACATAATAGTAAGAACAAAGTAATATTTGAACTCTTCACTAATAGTTAAGGGACCTTTCATAGACCTGTATGTTTGAGAATGTGTTCTTCCTAGAATTTGGTAAGATAGCAATTATCTCTTATTGAACTGAAGTAAATGGAAGCTCACTGACGATGAGAGAATTAACTCAACCCCTGCTCCCCAGGCTCCTGCAACAAGACAGGATCTCCTACTTTCTCGGGTACCACAGCCCAGACAAGCTGGAATGTCACAGGTTCAGAACATTCTAAGATTTGCACTTTGCAGAGCTGTCCCTAGAAGGGGTCTTGTCTCCACTGCCACACATTCTAGACAAGCAACACTTGACCTCATGGGCTTCACTTCTGCTTCCTGGAACTGGGAGGATTTGGACAGACTCCTGACAGTTGTCCACTGACTTCCACACATGTCATGTGTGTACGGACACACACACACACACACACACACACACACACACACACACACACACATGTTCTTAAAAATGAATGGAGAAGAGAATAAGGCTTCTTGTGGAAGAAAGAGAAAATAGCCATAAACTTGTCTTGACATTAAAAAAGAAAAAACCCTCAGTGATATTACAGTCTCTGACAATAAGAAAAACGGTGTAGGGGAATTAAAAATCATAAACTGGTACATTCAATAGGTCTTGAACTTATTTTTAAAACTCCAGATAATACGGCTTTGCTGGTTTGTATTCCTGAAATGTCAGAATTTGGCTGGGATTAATGGTTCTCTAAATGGATGAGATTCCGTGTTTATAGATGGTTCATAGGCCCCCTGGCTAGAGAAAGAATGGTATAAACATTCACTGAAATCTACTGACATTTAGTCTGGCATCTGGATATGAGGACGGGGTAGAAGACTCCATAGCCCTAGTCCAAACCACATGATCCAGAAAGCAGGGGGTGAGAAGAAAAGCTCCGCCATGCCACATCACCACAGAAAGCCACGTGGCCCAGGAGATCCATTAGGAGTGGGTTCCAGTGGCCCATCACTGCTTGCCAAAGACGTAAGTAACAACTCTAGTACATGGACAGCATTCCTCACAGAACCGTCCTAAGGAGCGGTGTATATTCTGAAACACATCTCCAACCCTAGCTTTCTAACACAAACATCCTTACACACCCTTGCTCCCACGGTGTAATTATAATCTTGTATTCTTTTGACCAAACACGCTATGTGCTGCTTCCTGGAAAAATGTCCTTGATAGTAAGGAGAACCTTTCAGTAGAGCTAAAGTGATAAACATGAGAGTCCTCCCTAGGGTCTCCTCCTCGCTGTGGTCCTTAAGAATGTTGGAGACTAGTACGATTTTGCAAGACCAAAGTCATTTGATTCATGGTGCTTTCAGTCCATAGGCTTCTCTGACAGTGGTGGCTGCATCAGAAGAGACAGCTGGATGCACTATGTGTCATGACTTCTGATAGACTTTGACTTAACTTCTTTGTGTAAGGTGTATGTATATTGTTCTTGTGACCAGGTGTGCATGTGCAGGTGTGCACGCATGTGGAAGCCAGAAGTGGAGTCACACATCTTCCTCTATTGCCCTCCATTCTACTTAAATTTCATTTTTATTCATAACTTGAGAATTCTGAATAATGTATTTTTATCATATACACCCCCTACCCCCTACCTCCTCCCAAGTCTACTTCCCCAACACAACTTTGTGTCCTTTTTCCCCCCTACTCATCAAGACCAATTTGTGCTACCCATTTACTCTTGGATATATTTGGCCTTCCTGCCGAGGCTCAGGGGTCACTGAAGAGGGCACTGGAAGAGTCTACGAGCCAGAGGCAGTAGATGATCACAAGGAAACAGTGTCCTCGGTGCCCAACAGGGCAGCTCCACATGTGAACTCACAGCCACTGAGACAACAGACACAGGCCCTGTGTAAACTTAAGCCACACAAAATCCCAGCATGGACAGGAGAAAGGGGTACGATGTCCTTCCCCTAGCTGAGGCGCTATAGGCAAATGATAGCTGCTGGGAAAGGGAGAATCAGCTGTCTTCAAGAGTAGCCTCTGGTGAATCGCCATCTTACTTTTGGAGGCGGGGTTTCTCTCCAAACCTGGAGCTCATTGATTGCTAGGCTGGCTAGCCAATGAGCTCAAGGATCTGCCTGAACTCCGCCCCCAGCACTGGAATTATAGACATGCACTTCCACACCTGGCTCTTAAGTGAGAGTTCAGGGTTGAACTCACATCGTCATGCTGTGATGGCAAGTCCTTTATTCACGAGCCATCTCCCTAGCCCCATGCTATACTGTGAAACAGCTGTGTACTTTGAAACTTTAAAGACTGGCCTGTGAACTTAAGTTCCTTTCCAAAGAAAATGAGTAAATTTGGAATAGATCACAGTGCTCAATAGTAAAAAAAAAAAAAAAACATGATATAGTCAACAGTTTATTACTAAACAATGCAGGTGTATTATAAATAGACTCTGAATGAACATAACCCTGATTGGGGGGGGGGGTGGTCGGTCATCAGATCTCTACGGTCACACACTAACTAACCCCTGTGTTCTGTCTTTCTAGTGTGGAGCTGGATTTTAAGCAACAGGAGGACAAACTCCAGCCTGTGCTGAGAAAACTGCACCCTGTCGAGGAAACTCAGGTCATCCCTTCGCCTTACACTCAGGAGACTTACTCCTCCACGCCCAAGCAAAAATCCAAAACTGAGTCCAAAAAGCACGGAAGGTGGAAACTCTGGTTCCTCTAAGACTCGTGGGCTTGGGAGTCCCCAGGCCATCTTTCCAACCCACTGCGATTTAAGTCAGTCCTTTTCCAAAATGGATAGGATCAAGGGAACGGCGGTGCCGATGCGTGCTCCCTGCTTC
The DNA here is from genome assembly GCA_902168405.1 of Peromyscus aztecus. NCBI lineage: Eukaryota > Metazoa > Chordata > Mammalia > Rodentia > Cricetidae > Peromyscus > Peromyscus aztecus. The sequence goes on along the minus strand of CABHPQ010154298.1, from coordinate 13,894 downwards.
TCGCCCTGCGTACCAAAAAGGCCTTCGCACCAACTCATAATTAGCAGCAAGGGAGTGACTGTCACCCCATGCCAGCTCTCCTTTGCAGTTCACTGGTGTGGGGTGTAAAGTCTGAAATAAAACTTACGTAATTAAAGATAAGGAAAAACTCTAACCCCTGGCACCCCCACCCCCATCTATGAACAAGTATTGAGTTATCAGCGTTCCATGCGCCAGGCTGTCCCTCTGCAGACAGTGGAACTTTCCATTATTTTTGGCCTTTTATTATTATTACTTTTTTTTCTTTTATGAAAAGAGAAAGCAAGCCTCCTATCGGCAAAGGACTTCATTTTTACCTTTTGTTTTGCAAAAAAGCAGGGGGCGAGTGCAGTTTTCAGCACATTTAATTCCGGAGAAAGCACAATTTTTTTCAAGTGGTCGGAGACCATGAATAATCTCGAAAATGTGACTCTATGTATATCTGCCTTCGTGTGCTGTAGCGCTAAGCCAAGTGACCACATCTCAGTGTCACATTGACACCACAGATTTAGCACCCTCTTCATCTCCAGATGGACGACATGTTTACTGCTCATTTTCCAAATGGCCGGCAGCCAGGAGCCACCCCTCCCCCCGACCCCGAGTCAGGATATGCCTTCAATCACTGCAAGCTGACAGGGTCAGAGCTAATGGACACTAAGCTTCCTTAGGTCTTGTTTTTTTAATCTTTGGGTACCCAAAGGCCAAATGATGAATCGGGCAAGAATTTGAAAAGAGACAAAGATACACAACGGGTAACATAGTTACCTATAAATCACCGGTGCCTGGGCTGCGGCAGAAAGTGTCTTTGCGGCTCAGTCCCCAGAGACACTCTTCGTCCCTGAGCGTAGCCAGGTGGCTGACACAGTTCTTCCTGCTTTGTCACTACTGTGCAAGATCTGACCATCTCAGAGAGAAACAGTGTGTTTCCCTTAGCTGCTACCAATGGCCAAACTTACCATCGCCTACATTGAACCTATCAGTAAATTGTATTAAATGGCATACTTAGGGGAAAGCTGGGAATCGAATGTTTTTAGGCGTTTTTTAAAACCCGCCGTCACACACAAGAGTTCTCTCTTGATTACACATGACAACGTAAACCTCCACTCCTTTGTTTTACACTCATTTCTCCGCACCTTTACAAGTATCTTTTTTATAGGCAACAAAATCCTGTGAGTTAACGATGTCTCTCAGTGTTCTGCTTCTCATATAGGAAGTAGGGGAGGGGGGTCTTCTTTTGCCTTTTATTTACCTTTCTTTTTTGTATAACTTAAGATTTGAATAGTTGTGAGCATACCAGAAAAACCTAGTCTTCAGTGTCTGTCCAGCACTCTCAGCTGGAACCCCAGGCTGACGGCAGCCTCCTAGACCTGATGGCGAACCCACAGCGGCTCCGTTTGGGGAGAGGGTCATGGCCTGCTTTTAATGGGTAGGGGCTAAGGCTCACCATGCTTTTCCTCTGGGCTCAACAGTTACATTAAGTTCTAAACAATTGAGTTATATAAGGATCTAGAGATCGGCAATCAGATCTGGTCTTTAAAAGAAAAAAAAAAAGCTAAAAGAATATTTTGTGTGAATACTCTTTGGGGGTTACTCAAACTACACTACAGAGGTATGTTTAATTCGAAATGCACACATAGACACACACACACACACACACACACACACACACACACACACACACCAAATGCAGGCACACGTGCACACATAGGCACGCACACAAACACATGCCTTTGAGGAAGTATGCTGTAAGAATTCACATCATAGAGAAGCAGTAAACAGACGTGCTGGAGGAGAACCATGACCAAGCTGATCCTGTACCTTGAAGGAAGTGCAATTGTTTTTTGCATACTAAACCTTTAAACATGTCTTTCATGTTTTTATACTGTTTTTAACTGACGTTATAAAAATGTTGGCAACCAGATTTCTCCTCGTATGTTTGAAGAATTCCATGTTCTCAGCCAATGGAAGGAAGGGTCCAGCAGCTTTCTGTCCAGTGCTGCACATCTGTCTAAATGCAAATATATGTGATGTCACTGTTTGAGTCTAGGTCCCCAAATAAAAAAAAAAATTAAACATTTTAGAGTCAGAAATGAAACTCTGAAGATAAACTAATTCCTCTTCAAAAGAAAAAGCATCTCCCCAAACAGGAAACAAAATGTATTTTCAAGCTCATTTCATAGCCAATCACAATTTGCCAATGACAGAGGATGACCCTTCTCCTGGAAAGATTGAAGTCAAAACTTTCATTAAAAAAAAGTAAAAAGTTCAGTGTCCCCTCCTATGTAGATGTACACATGGCATTACGTATAGAGAGTAAATTATTATACTTGTCATTAAATATTTATTAATTTTTAAATAAAAAAATCAAAGTTAATGTTTTGTGTTGCTAGCAAACTTATTTCACATCCTCTATACTTTGGGAACATTCAAGAAAATAATAATGGGCAGACATTTGGCCTAGAAGGCATTCTGATGAGGTTTGGAAAGATGAGACTGTCATGTGCTCTGGGTACTCCCTATATCACCAAACCCTGACCCAGAGAGGCCACTCTGAAATGTTCACCCAGCACCCTGGCATGGGTTTAGCTACCAGGAACACAAGGTAACATTTTAAGGTATGCAGGGTACATGCTTACAGTAATATGTGCCTAACCTGGGTCTACTTTTTAAAGAGCATCCAAGACTACTAAACTCACACAGTGCTGCTGCCTTCCATGGCCTAGAGTGGGTGGCTTCTCTCTAGGGTAGCAGTTCTCAACCTGTAGGTTGAGGCCCCTTTGGCAAATGTCTGTCTCCAAAAGTATATTATGATTCATTCATAACAGTAGCAAAATTACAGTTATAAAGTAGCAACACAATGATTTTATGGTTGGGGGTCACCACAGCATGAGGAACTGTATTAAAGGGTCACAGCAGTAGGCACATTGAGAGCCATTGCTCTAGGGTATCCATCAAGTAGGTCCCTGGCCCAAGGGGAGTGACTAGCTCTTTTTCCTCTTTCCTCTGTGTGGGAAACAATCACTCCAGCCTGGATGTACAGCCTTACCAGCTAAGTCCATCCCAATGTCAACCAGGAATCTAGAGGTGGCCTGCATCCCCTGTAGGACAAGATGGCCCATCTACAAACACAGGTCACTGTGGATGTGGATATGAGACCTCACTGTCCCCACATTTGCCTTGGAATGCCTGGAAATGAAGGAGATGAAGGCAAGTGCTTTGAGCAGAAGGAAGAGAGAGGTCCAATGCATCAGCTCAGACAGATGAGAAGAATATTCAGGCAAATTCTAGAATCAGTTCTTAGCCACCTGCTAGAGTCACCTCAGAGTACCTCTCATATAAACACCCAAGTACCCATTCTAGAAGACCATCAGTGTTTGAATGGGAGGGATCTAATGTCCAGAAAAGCTGTGCCATCTGAGCTCCTGTGTGTCCCACAAGGTTGTAGTCTCTGCTGAGTGTGACAGACAAGGTGCATGGGTTTCATAGCAGCTGTCACAGATCAGCTGAAAGAAGTCCCAACCACAGGCAGACAGAGTGAGGCAGGTGCCTGACAATATCAATTTCCTTGTGGACCATGACAGGCATGTCACATCCCACACAGACCACCATTCACTGGAAGAGAAGAGATGCCATCAGATAAAAGAGTTTGGTGTGCTGCCTTTCATGGAAGTGGGCAAGAATTGGGATCAGCCAAGGGCCATGAACTTCTATCACATCATCTGATAGCAGCAGGCCAGTGTATAACTGGCCCCCACACTGGCGGACTGATTTTATAGGACTGTTTTTATCTGACTCAGTTACCACCAGTGGAGGCAGTTTCATGGGTGCGATCTTAGCAACAACAGCTTCCCTCATCCACATCTTTCATCTCTTAAAAATGACCTTTCACACCTTTGGCCTCAGATAAGTGTGGAGCCAATTCATTTATTGGAAGAAAACACCTATACAACACAACGATCAGAAATATCACCCAGTCTTGTGAATTAACAAACTAATCAAGCCATAATGGGTGGCATGCATTATGGCAGGTCACAGGTCATGTGAAAGGTACTCATTAGCTTTAAACACCTTATAATTAATATAAGGTACCTCTACAATCTGAACATGCAACAGTTTTACCTAGGCAATAACATGATTTTTATTTCCTCTGCTGTTAAGCCTACTGTTAGTGAGCAACCTTTGGTGGGAAAAACAAGAAACCCCAGGACACATCAATATTAAAAAAGCAAGAAAGATCACCCTGCCAACACCAAATATAAGTGAACTTACAAAGTCATTGCTCACACATATACATACACTAGTATAGTTGGACAGCTGGTGTGATGCTTGTATTCAAAAGTCAAGCTCCCTCCATTTGAAACATCTATAATGCACTGTATTAAGTGAGGACTTTTAAAAGCATTTTCATACTTTAACTCCAAAAAATTATACATCTCAACACCAAAGCTCATGCCGACTGATGTAATATATTGGTTACAAAATTGTTTTGAGTCTCAGCGAAAAGGCACTCTTCCCTGGGGTAACAATTATAATTAACACCTTCCTTTCCAAATGCAGAAGCATTCCAGGTCCTTATAAATGACCTGGGATGCTAGTGAACTCCCCACCAAGGCTACTACTGCTCCTACCAAACACCTCTGCACCTATCCATGTCCATATAACAAGTATCCAAATACTGTCTATGGCTGAGTCCAGTGAGGCAGAGGCTCCCAAGGCCACAGTCAGTGAACAATCCAGAAGAACTTTTCCCACTCCTAAGCCCGCCTCTGTGAACTTCCCAGGGGACCCCAGAGAAGCTCACATCTCTGCCTAAGAGATGTGGTAATTTTCAGTCTTCTGGTGTGTACCCAGGCCAAAGAAAACTCTTTAACCACCGGCCTCACTCAATTACCTTTTTAAAGGACTCATTATCAGAATGTAAACCCCATCACTTGAAAGAAATAACCAGCTAATGCAACAGGAGAAGGAACGTCCGTACATGTTCATCATTGTTCCTTGGCTGTAGCTCATCTCATGATAGATGTATGTGACCTGATAGACTCCAGGTCACACCAAATGGCTGATCTGGCCACCTGTGTACAGCTACACATTCTCTGCATAGTATCGTATATCCTGGGTGGGAACACTGTAATGCTGGAGCCTTAACAGGCTTCCACGAGGAAGAGAAAAAGAAAATGTAAAGTCAGATCTAACGCAATATGGAATATTTTACTTGAGAGTCTCTGGTGGCGACTTGTTCCCCTGGCACCTGTTTCATGTGGAGATGGCTACAGATGTGGAAGGTCAAGGGCAGGCCCATGCTTCAAGAGTCCATCTTGAACTTCTAAGCAGAGCAGAGATTACAAAGACCCTTTAATTCCATGGTAAGGTTACAGCCTAGCCTGTCTGGAGCAGTGACATGCTCTCCACTCGACAGCTGCCGAGGGGAGGGGCTTTGTTTGTATTTTGTTAGTTAATTTACTGATTTATCTTAATTATGACATTTAGGACCCAGAAACATTTTCCTGTGCATGAAAAGCATTCCCGTGGACACTTCAAATGCAATGAGGTTAAACAAGTGCCAGATGACAGAGTGCAAGGCGGAGCTTGTATAAAAGCACAGCAGATGTGGGTCAAAGTGGCTGTACGCTGTCTGTACAGCTTGTCCACTTCGGCGTGAAGTCGCCCACTCCTAACTCGGGCTGTAACCAGGCAGAGACGGAATACCTAGTAAATACTCACCCCTGTGGAAAAAGCAGGCCCATTCCCAGTACTAACTGACAATGTCACAGAATAAGTCTTTTAATGAAATATGTCCACTCAGAAGTTTTTTTTTTAATAACTTCTATTTTAAAAAAAAATCCATTTTGAGCAATCACTTATAACTTTCCAGCTGATTCACAGTTATATAATTTCCACTACAGTTATGCAAAGTGAGTAACCCAAGAAGATGGGAATCTCTGGGGCACAATGGAATGGTATAGCTCACCTACAACAGCTCTGTAAACCGTTTTCTGCTCTGTTTCCACCCTAGCGGACCCACTGATGAAGCTTTTGTCCCCCTTGTCAGGGATGCTTTTGTGAAGATCCTCCACTAATCTAAATTCACAGAGCAACAGGGTAGCATTAAGTTAATGCATGCATCCCCAGCTGGTGCAGGCAGGGACACCAAGGTGACACGCTCACAGGGGAAGTTCTGCAGGTCCACTCCTCTGAAGACACTTGGGGATGGCAGACAACTGACAGACACTTCTCCACAATTCAAATATTAAATGGCCAACATCCTCCTTGATATATCTTGACACTGTCGTCGCTCATTAAATAATTACAGCTCATCATTCACTTTTTTTTTTTTTTTTTTTTTTTGTGATTTTCACCATGACAGCTTGGTTTCACAGGAACAAATTCAAAAGGAATCCTTGATTCTTTTTTATCTGAGATGTTCAGAACTGGGAGACGTTGGCTTAAGGCCTCAATCCCCCCTTTGACTTCTGGAGACTTCTGCGAAGGTCAGGGATTTGGTAGGCGGTCCTGGATGTGGCACTCCCCGACAATGGCTTGCACCCCTGATACCTGCCCCCTGTGGATGTGGCTACAGATGGGTGAGGCCTAAGGGAGGTCCTTACTTCATAGCCACCTTCAGAAAAATCAAGAGTTCATCTCAAGGAATTGTTGAGATGTCCTCAGAACGCAAGAGCTACTCCCAGCTTGGACACTAACCCGTCGGGAAACTCAGCATCAACGCAGCATCTGGATTCTACCTGCAGAAGACTGGGTAGGGACAGAAAAGGGCTTATCTCCCCGGGCAGCTGCCTACATGACTAGTGGAAACCAGAGGGGAGCTTGCATCACTCTCTGATACCTGCTGAAGTGAGCCACGGCCATCGGCACTCCACCTTGGTCTCACAGCAGAGACAAGCTGGCACTAGAACCAAGAACCACAGATGTTCTGGTCCAATATTCTGTAGTGGTTTAGGCAGTGGGGGTGGGGTGGAGTTAGCCATAAACAAGAATCTTCCCGAAGGTTAGTTACTATAACTTACTGTGGTTATTAGGACTCAGCTAGGAAAACATTGTGGCTTGAGTTTTCCTGCCTGGCCCACGGTCAGGATAAATCTCTTTCACCTGCCAGTCCCACAGCCGCTCAGACCCAACCAAGTAAACACAGAGACTTATATTGCTTACAAACTGTATGGCCGTGGCAGGCTTCTTGCTCACTGTCCTTATATCTTAAATTAATCCATTTCCATAAATCTATACCTTGCCACATGGCTCGTGGCTTACTGGCATCTTCACATGCTGCTTGTCCTGGCGGTGGCTGGCAGTGACTCCCTCTGCCTTCCTGTTCTTTTTATTTTCTCTGTTAGCCCCGCCTATACTTCCTGCCTAGCCACTGGCCAATCAGTGTTTTATTAGCAACACATTTGCCATACAGAACATCCCACAGCAGGACATTCTAAAGACTCTTGAACCCCATATTCGGAGAGCTGCACTCCATGCGCTCTTCCCTTTATCAAGCTTTGTGTGCTCCTGACAATCGCTCACACCCTACAGGACCTATGGGACCTTTTATAAGCCTCCTCTCTGCCCTCCTCCCCCAGGTTTAACTCCTGGTCAGGGACTATGAGTCAAAAGACTACAGCTCTAAGATAGGAGTCCCTTGCCACAGGGATGTAGCTCAGTTAGTGTCCAACTAGCCAGAGGGAGAAAGGGATATGTATCCCCAACAAAAGGTAGGATCGTGTTCCCTAAACAGAAAGAGAACCTTTGTTCCCTTAACAAGACACAGTCCTGTCTCCCTAACCAGAGACAAAACTGCCCCCCTCCCAAATAGAACACTATCCTTCCATCTCAGACAGAGGCAAGGTAGTTTATCAGAAACCTTGGACTCATACCACCTGCCAAGGGGACCACATCTGGATGCTGAAGCCTCTGCAGCATCTAAAAGCCTTCCATCTGACCTATTCTAAGAAGGGCCACCGAGGACAGAACATGATGATGCCTGCTTCGGCTTCAAGCCACACTCCGACCATTCTACCTGGAGCTCCTATCCGAGTTTCCATGTGAGCATATGCAAAGTACACTGGAGCCTGACTACAGGAGAGCCCCCGGCATACTGGAACCTACCCCAATCTTGTTCATGGGGTTCAGCGCCCACTGACTGGTAATATACAGAGATGTTTCCAGGACCTGAGAAAGTCAAAATAGGAACACATGAAGAGTACCAAGCTGGAAAAGCCAACTTCAATGATAGCCAATTCACACGGAAGCCTGTTATTTCTTTATTCCTACCTTTGACAGCCCAAACTTAGACTATACATGCTTATTCAAGGAAAATCTGGACATGATCTGGAATTCAGAGACAAAAGGTTCACAGCTGCACCTTCTAGGCTACCTGCCTACTTCACCCACGTAATACCCTCTGTTGTGAAGCCAGTACATAGGGACACAGGCTGTCTGTAGGTTTCTATTGCTGTGAAGAGACACCATGACCACAACAACTCTTATAAAGGAAAACATTTCATTGAGGTGGAGGCTGACAGTTCGGAGGTTCAGTCCAGTATCATATTGTCGGGGAGCATGGCAGTTTGCAGGCAGACATGGTGCTGGCTACATCTTGATCAGAAGGCAACAGGAAGTGGACTCAGTGTCACACTAAGGGAAGCTTGAGCAATTGAGACCTCAAAGCCCGCCCCCACTGTGACACACTCCCTATAACAAGGCTACACCATACTGCAACAAGACCACACCTCCTAATAGTGCCAGTACTTTGGGGGGCGATTTTCTTTCAAACCCTCACACAGGGCTTGGGCTGGTATGGCTGTACAACCCCAGATTCCCCTCATTTGTCCATTCCCTGGATATATATGGAAGGGATCAGGGTCACACACCAGCAAAGACCAAGGTGCTGCACCTGACTGAAAAGGCTATAAAAGCTTTTGTTTCTTCAATTAAAGAAGCTACTTTGTTTTCTTCCCTCTGGAGAGGCCATCCAGCAAGGTTAGCTAAATAAGGATGTGCACTTGATGTAATAAAACCAAAACAGTAAATATGTCGCACATAGGGATCTCGTGCCTTAGTAACCAAATTTAACCATTTGGGGAGATGGGCATGACAAATTCTGCACACCAGTCACCATGACACTGACTTACAATGACCATTGGAATTTGCTAAAAAGTTCTCGAAATAAATCATCTTCCACAAGTAACGATTCATTGTGAGAGAAACAACGAGTATACATCTAGTAGACAACAAAATTGCTAAGGTGGGTTACCTCAATTACTTTTTAAGGTATTTCATAAAATGTTATCAAAAGTACCTTCAACATGATAAATACAAAGAAAGACTCTACCAGAAGAGTGAAGACTTAGAAGAAAAGACGCATCTTTGACAAAAAGTAATAACAAGAAACCCAGTTCCAAGCGGTCCATTCTCTGACATTTGGTTAGTTTCCTCTTACCCTTGACTGGCGCTTCTAGAATGATGGAAAATGGAAACAGACTGTTTCTCAATCACATGCTACCTTTTAAGAAAGTAAGTTCATGTCCCAGTAGCAGAAAGGAGAGATGGGACGGGTGTTTGGGGAAACAGCCTTCTTGGGAAGACACTCATGGCCTCACACAAGCATGTCTCTGTGCACTTACAATGAGTTCGGAGTCCCGCCCCATGGAAATGACTGTCCGGTTCACTGTCCTGAGAAGTTTCTCCATGATGATCTGGACATGCCTCTGAGTCGGCCCCTGGAGGGAAGAGACAACAATAAAAGCCAAGAGCACTGGCCATCAGGGTCTCACAAGCCCAAGTTTTTGTCTCCGAACCCAGCTGCTCTGTACAGAGTCAATCAATTATAACCCTTAACAAGATGAAAAACGGTCTTTGTTGAAGGCAAATGCATTCCTGAAGAAAACTCGAGGCCCTTTATTAATTATAGCCCATTAATGATAATTTGTTATATAATCATAGTAAATTAATTTAAGCAAACCTTAAAACTAAAAGCAAATCCATTTAAACAATATAATGTTTATGATCCCTGGTGAGACCACCAATTAGTCTTCTAGAGATGCTTGGCCATCTGTAAATGGAAGACAGGCAGATAACGGCGCAGCCTGCTCTGCATGTCACATCCCGATAACTTAACTGCTCACAGAACAGAATGTTTGAGTACCAGTGCAGCAAATTATCTAAAACTCACAGTGCCATGGGCTTTTCCATTAGGGAGAATTTATTCCCTAGTTTAACGTGCAATGGGACTGTGGATTCTCTTCCATGCACATGGCTCGAGTAGGCAGGCACCTGGTCTCTGCAAAGCCACAAGATCTTCCTGGAGGTTGCCCTACAAGCTCTTTTCCTGGCTTTACTCTGAGGAGTGCAAAGAGCCTAGCATGGGAACAACTGATGCTGGTCCTGAGGAAGCCATCCAAGCCCTGGGCAAGGTTCATGCCCGTGATGAGTTGAATCCATCCCATCATCCAGCAGGGGTTGTATCTGACCCTGGGAGCACAAACCACTGGGAATGGGATAGTCAATCATCATTGTCACCTCCACTGGATTAAGAAATACCCAGGGCATTAGTAAGGTAAAGCTCTGACTGTGGGTGTTTCCACGGAGGATTGGCTGAGAGAGTGAGACCCACTTTGAGTACATATGGCACCAGCTCATGGGGTGGAGACCTGGGCTGAAGAAAAAGTGAGGAAAGGAGAAAGCCAAATGAACACCAGCATTTCCCTTATTCTGTTTCCTGATTGGCCCAGATGGAAGCAAGCAGTCTCCTGTAGCTACAGACAGAGACTGGCCAAGCCTTCCTGAACCCCCACCCCAAAAGTGTATTTAGTGAAAGTAAG
>CABHPQ010154297.1:20536-35466 GCA_902168405.1 Peromyscus aztecus | reverse complement strand
CTGCTCCTGGCAGCACCGATTTACTTCAGAGGAGGATGGGCATCGAAGACACTCCATATGGAGTTTATCTTCACCTTGCCAAAAATAGCCATTTGGGCAAGAAACTGTTCTTGCCTGGACTGTTTTATCAATTGGACATGCAGGTCCCATAGGAAGGTGACCACTGAACTTTGCTTGACAAAATGGTCCTTCAGGTTCCTGCTTTGCGGAGGAAACTGCCAGACCTTCTACAGGACACAGAAAAAAGTAACTGAGAAACTCTAGGCCTGTGGGCTGAAGACAGATGCCCCAACTTTACAAAAAAAAACTTTGGATGACTGTCCAGGCTGCCAGCTGTCTCTGTCTACCCTGCAAGACTCCTGAAAGTTGCTTGCATCCTTCTCCCATTTCTCAGGTAATATTATATCCTTCTGAGGTCTTTGATGTGGTTGAAGACTAGATAGTTATAATTTCCTCAGTTATGATAAAAGATGGGTTAGATATAAAACCTTAGACTCACAAATATAAGATAGATAGGATATCTTCTTTAATATTGTAACTGTAATACTTGCTTAATAATTGTTTTGTTATATGTAATTTTACTATGTTAAAGTTAAAACCTTCCTTTTTGAAAAAGAAGAAAAGGGGAAGTGCTGTGGATATTGCTCTGTATAAATAAACACTGATTGGCCAGTAGCCAGACAGGAAGTATAGGTGGGACTAACAGAGAGGAGAGTTGAGGAAACAGGAAGGCAGAGAGAGAGAGAGACTGCCTGGAGCCGCCGCCAGGACAAGCAAGATGTAAGGTATCAGTAAGCCACGAGCCACGTGGCAAAGTATAGATTAATAAAAATGGGCTAAATATAACAGTAAGAGGTAGATAATGATAGGCCTGAGCTAATGGCCAAGCAGTTTAGATAACGTAATCGTCTGTGTGTTTATTTTATAAGTGTGCTTCAGGACTGTCGGGACTTGGTGGGACCCAGAGAGAAAAGCTCTCCAGCTACAGTTGAGGCAGATGATCATCTACCCCAGAACCCCCAGTCTTCCAGCTCCTAACTGGGAGTTCCTTGTTCATTTTCCCATGTCTGTTAACCTTTGTCCTTTTTTCCTTTAGAAAAACAGCAGTAGTAAGCTCCTCTCTACGGCTATGACTCTCAGAGGCATGAGCTTTTGACCAGGCTCTCAGAACCAGGACCGGATTCTTACCTGTAGAACAGACTCAAATCCAAACAGAAAGCAGTTGGCTGCACCCATAACCTTGTGCCACTATTGTACTCATGGGCACATTTTGCCTGGCTCGTTGGTATCATGGTGTGCAGGGCTGGCTTCAGGGATACCATTGGTGTCTTTTCTCTCTGAGGAGAGGCCTGCATATCACTTTCCAGCACTGTGAAAGCTAGTCAACAGGGTGAAAGTTTTAGGTAATTGCCAACTTTATTTCTCTATGTCCTGAAACTGAAGTATGTTGTGTTTTCAGAGTAAGATTTTACCATCTGATTCTGATACCAAGAGCAATGGCAGTAGTCATGTTGTTTTGAGGGGTCTCAGGGTCTCTCTGACCAATAACTCATAGGTAAGTATCCCATTCCTTTTGCTGAGAGATTTTCACTTAATTACTCATATCTTCTAGGGGAATCATTTTCTACCCATGCAGGGTATCTGTGTTTGAACGCTGTCTATGGTTTAAATTATATTTTCAATTATCTTACAAAGAGTGGCTGTCCATAGAGGTTTTTCATATATTCTTAGTTTTGATTAACCGGCCTCACACCTTCTGTTAACTGTTGAGAGAAACAATTTATCTGTTTTCATTAATCATTAAGTATCCATTGACTGTCTTCTAGATGCCAGACTCTACCCTAGGCACTAGAGGTACAGTAGTGCACAGAACAGCATTTGTTCATTCTCTCAAGGAGTATACAATTCTAGTAGATACTCAAAGTCAACAAATAAGCAATCAGGATATTTAGAACATGATAAGGTAGGATAAAAATTGAGAAGAATTGGGGAAGGGACAGAATGGGAGAGCAATGAAAGAGATATATTGATAGAGGGAGAAATCATGGGGATAGGGAGAAACTTGGTGCTAGGGAAGTTCCAAGGAATCCACAAGGATGACCCCAGCTTAGACTACTGCCAACAGTGGAGAGGGTGCCTAAACTGGCCTACCCCAGTAATCAGATTGGTGAATACCCTAACTGTCATCATAGAGACTTCATCCAGTAACTGATGGAAGCAGATGCAGAGATCCACAGCCAAGCACCAGGCCAAGCTCCAGGAGTCTAGTCGAAGAGAGAGAAGAGGGATTCTATGAGCAAGGAGCATCAAGATTATGATAGAGAAATCTACAGAGACAACCAAACCAAGCTAGTGGGAACTCATGAACTTTATAAACAGCTGTGGAACCTGCATAGGACTGGACTAGGCCCTCTGCATATGGGAGACAGTTGTGTAACTTGATCTGCTTAAGCGGCCCCTGGCAGTAGGATCAGGATTCATCCCCAGTCCATGAACTGGCTTTTTGGAGCCCATTACCTTGCACAGGGGACACCTTGCACAGCCTTGATGCAGGGGGAGGCGCTTGGACCTACCTTAACTGAATGTACCAGATTCTGCTGACTCCCCATGGGAGGTCTTATCTTTTCGGAAGAGGGAATGGAGGATGAGTTGGGAGGAGGCAAGACTGGGAGTGGCAGAAGGAGGAAAAAAAGGGGGATCTATCATTGGTATGTAAAATAAATTTAAAAAATCTTAATTAAAAAATTGAGAAGAATTTTAAATAGGGCAACAGACCACAGAAAGATGGTAGTCTAAGAACATTGGCAAGAATTTTTAGCAAGGAGGGTCAGAAAGCCTCTCGGGTGGTAGCATTTGAGCTCAGATCTACTTGTAACAATTTCAGGGAATCTCAGAGAGAAGTTCTGTATGCAGGATGAGAGGGCTGATCACTATGTGCTCAGTGCATTACAAGAGAAAGATACCAAGTCTAAAGTGGAGTCTATAGAAGGAATGGGGCAAAAGAAATGAAACATGAGTCTTGAGGTAAAAGACATGGCCCAGAATATGAATGGCTATTGGATTTTGCTTTAGCTTATTTTTTGGGGGGCGGGGGGAGGATACATAAAACACACAAATATTAATTGTTAAGTTACATAAATAAATATATTTTCTTCCTAAAATGCAAAAGGGTTCTGATTTCTTTTCCTCTTTACGAACACTTGCTTCTGTAATTCTTTCAATCTATCCATTCTGATAGACATACATGGGTTTCACCATGGAGATATTTTTTGGGGAGCAGATTTTTAAATATACTATTTCTAGAGCATTCCTACACCTTAAGTACTTGGCACATTGTATTCTCATAGATACTTATCAATATGTTATATATATGCATGCATATGTAAACACACACATCTATCACCTGGATTCATATAAAGCCAGCACACCCTAGAAGTCTTTCTCATCTTCTGCCAGGTGTGATTAGTTCTTGGCACTTGCCTTTCCTTCTCCACATAGAACTTCTCTCCCAGATTGTATGATGTGATTGTCATCTGAAGACCTCAGCTCAAATACCACCTTCTGAGAAGCTTTTGGGCCACCCTAGAAAAAAACTGTCCCCAACTATCATGTCCTGATATATTAGTTTTATTAGTTTTATTTACTTTTGAACAAAATATAAGTGAGCACAGTGTGCATTCTTTCAGGTTAAGAAGTGTGACTATTTCATAGTTTGTCTTACTGTTGATAGATTTTGCATTGTGTCCAATCTCAGGCTATTAAAAATAAAGCTGTTATAAACATCCTTGTTCACACCTTTGATAGACATGTGTACTCAGTTTGAGCATATCTATTTATTTAACAGATGGCACAAAACAATTTTTTAAAGTGATGGTATCAACTTATACTCTTCCTAAAATATTCCCTTCTTTACACTTTCTATTATCATTATTTTTAACTCCAGTCATTCTAATAGGCATATATGGGTATGATTTTCATTGTGGAGATTTTTTAGGGAATGGGAAATATTTTAATACATTTTTATATCATAAGTACTTGATATATCGTCTTCTCATAGATTTTACCATCATGTTATTGATTATGTAGTTTGAGTTCAAAACTTTAGATTTCAGGCTTCCTGGCTTCCATTCCTTAATTCCAATACTACGTTATTTTCCCATTGTAATAATCCCAATAGCAGCGTAAGAACTCCAGCATGTTGACGTGACATCATAAGTTCACTGTCTTTTGAGACTACAATATTTTATCTTTTATAGGGGATCCTATTCCAGTATGGAAAGGAAAATAGAAACCAGGACTTAGAACTTGAAAGAGAAAATTTGAAGGAGCCTCCAGTTTAATGCAGTTTCCATTCTTGGAGCCAAAGGGCCGTGTAGTCAGTACACAAAAGGAGTTGCCGGCGGGAGTGGGGGTGGGGACTGTTGGTTTCATTACATGCTCATTACACCATTGCATCAGGGTGTCTCGGATTTTTGCCCTCATGATGAAATTAAGAGTGTTATCCTTCATTTCCTGTTTTGGAAAATAGTTTGACTTAAGAAAAAAAGGTTAATTGCATATTGTTTTTGTGAATTGGGTTGACAATTTTTCATATCATAATTAAGCTAATTAGAATTCTATTATTTTCCGACAGCTTTAATGAGGTCTTCTACTTGGCAAGGAACCTGTGAGACCAAAAACCACTGACATTTGTTAAAAGATGGAGAAACCCTGACGACAAGCGGGTCTTTAGTTGCATTTCAGTTAATAAGATTTATTCGTTAAGCTAATTATATTTTGTTGCCTCAAGTTTGACAAACTTTTAAAGTTGTCCACGTTTCTCCAATGTCTCTGTTGCTCTCTCTGCTCCTGCCTCCGTCCCCTCCTTAGAGAATTCGTGGCGTCTGAGTTAAAATAGGTGGAAACAGTCTCTGTTTCCAGCCGCGGCTCCCCAGCTTGGTTGGAATGCTCATCTGGTTGTGATAGAGGCCGCAGTTCTTAAAATAGCTCCTTGGCTTATAAAGCAAAAAAGTAGACATTTGGGCAGCTCCGGGTTTGCTCTCTGGATGCTTCTGGCAACTTGCTTTGGGGGGCACTGTTGCTCCAGTTTGGGAGCTCTAGCCAGGCTCTAGTGAATGATGGCTCTCTCCTGCACAATCTTGTATCTGTACCTCCTGTCAAGTAATCATTACAAATGTTTCATGTAGGAACAAGCTGGCTCTAAGCAAAGGTCTGCCTTTCAGAAGAAGCTAGGGCCTGAGGGGTGGGGACCACTGTGTCCTGTCCATGGTAACATTTTCCCTTTTGACAGTGTAATTAAGTGCTAATTAACTAAATGAGTGTAAATGTTGAAGGTTGAGATAAATATCCACATCTTCTTAATCTATTTTCCTCTCCGAGATTTGATAAAGGAAATCTGGATTTAATGGAGGATATTTGTCAATTATTTTTTTTAAGACCGCAAATCTGTTTAGAAGGAACTCAGATACACCAGTTTTAATTTCTACAGCATATAAATATAGGAGAGGTACAATAAAACACGGATGTGATACTGCAATAATTATGGTAAGGAGGCTTAGTAAAACTACCTTTTGGAAACATCTGGTTTCTGTTTTTTTTCATATCCTGCAGATGTTGCTGAACTGATGAAAAATACTGACAGGAGAATACATTAGCCCATGAAGTCACTTCAATGAATAAAGCAAAGACTAGCCTCTTAACTTTCTAAAAAATCTAGTTAGAAAAGAACTCTGCTTTCAGAGGAGGCAGAGATTAGGCCAATCATTGAGATGGACCCGGGGCCTTCTAGAAGTGTCAATAGTGATCTGTTCTTGCCAAAGGGGAAAAGAGATGCTTTGCGGAGGAGCAGTCTGGGTAATAAATGGGAATCTTTGTAATTCAGGCACTTTCCCATTACCTTCCATGGTGAGTGATTAGAAATGAGGCCGAGGAACAGGCATGGGAAGCCCACTCCTGTGCTTGGCAGTAGAGCAAAAAGGCTACTGAGTCTCACTCCAACTACTCAGCCTATCTTGCTAGCGTCTAGGGCAGAAGTGAGACCCAGAGTAAGATAGACAGCTCTTGGGTTGGAGCAAGAATCTTGCAAACAGGGTGCCGGGATAGTCAACACCCTTCCCAGGCAGGAAGTGGCAGGATAGGCACATGTATGCTGAACCTCCTGGAAAGCAAGGGATGGAGCCTGGGAAACTAGAATGTATTTAATGGGATTTAGTTGCATATGAGATTAAAACCCCAAAATAAATGCAAAAGAAATATTTTGGCTTATATCCTATTTGGCAGGAGGATTGGGAGCCTGAAATAGTCCTCTGGCTGCCTGGGAACTCTGAATCGCTCTGAAGTGGTTATTGATATCATCACTTTGGGTCACAGCATCATGTATTCAGAAGGCCCCAATTAAAATACATGACAAGTGTTTTTCTAGTAACCACTCTGGCAGACAAGAAGGACACACTCATATAAATGAACTCGTAAAAACCAAAACGACAACAAACATAGAAACAGCACGTCTCTGGTTCTTCTGAGTTGTTGACTTTGATGGCTCACTGCTGAACAGTAGCATCCTTTTTCATTCTGAGGCAAAAGGACAAATCTGTACCATGCCTCAGAAAAGACTTTTTATTGTCTGTTTTGTGAGGCCTGGAGGTCCCCAGAGAGGGAGTCCCTCCTGGCCACACAATCCTTCCACTTCAGCCACAAACGTGTGAGGATACCACCAGGCTACCTGCTCTACCATTTGGCCCGGCCTCCATTTGTGGCATATTTCTTCCTGGTATTATATATGCCTCATCTTTCCACCCACCCAACCCTTCTTTTCTTTGCACCTGGCTAATTTCTGATGGTGATTTATCAGCTGTATTTCCCAATGCCAGATTGTCAGGTTAAACTCAATATGACCAGTTCTTGCTCCTTTAGGGGAATTTTGGTGCTAATGCAGAGTGCTATTTAAAGGATATTTAGCGTCATTGGCAATGTCATCATAACTTTTAACATTTATGCCTTTTTGAATATGAGTGACATAGTGCCCCAGCTTTTTTATTCACTAATCATTTCTTCTCCGCCTTCGGCTAAAAGCAAATGTCAAATCTGCTGATCTTGGTATAGATGTGTGATAATGGTATAGGTGAGTACCAAAGTCGGATGTTGAGGTTTAGATGAAGAAATTGATGCTCACAGAAACTAAAGGAATTTATTCAAGATCATACAGCCAAGGGAACTAGGATTCAACTTGTTTTAGAATCTTTGCTCACTTCCTGCTTTGCATAGCAAGCAAGCCCTTGCAACCACTATAACATCATAACAACCTAAGAAAGATAAGCCATACAATGGAAATGTCCTTGTAAGGTTCTGCAGATGTGCCAAGAATGGGAAAAAGTAGGGACAGTGAAGCTATGCAAGGAGGACAGATCTACACAAAACTGGGGAGATTTAAGTTTAGAACTGTTTTCCCTTAAAACATGTTTTGTAAAATGTCAATAGATATTTTGTTAGGAAATGGGTGGCATGGCTGCATAAGCTCGATAAATATTTAAACAAAGTTATACATTTTTGATTAAAGTATTATCAGAGCATGTGTCACACATTATCAATTCCTAAGACAGAAATCAGATATTCTGTAATCATTTTGCAAACTTTAGGCATAGAGCCAGTACTTTTTTATCCTGCGGTTCAAACATTGGGCCTTGTTCATGTTAGGCAAATGCTCTACCACAGAGTCCCTCCTGACCAAAAGCATTTTGTGTGGACACAATCTGCAGACAAGCCCGAGAGGTTTGATAGGTCCCAGAGGAGACAGCTGAGAACTGTTCGGATTTCAGGGAGAGATTTAGAAGTCATGTTTATTCTAGCATGCTCTTATTGAATCCAAGAATTTGATCATGCAATCCATTAGGCTTTAAGGTTCTATAGGAGGTAAAAGGATATGTCAGATTTCTATATGCAAGATGAGATGGAGCAAGGTGATGGAGAGTGCTGGAGAGGAGGGGGAAGAGGAGGTTCCCACCTCCAACTAACTAGCCATAGCTGTGTGACATTGGTCAAGTCACCATACCATCTGTGATTTCTTTCCTTCGGCTATGAAACAAATAGAATGGGTTACATTTTTTTTCTTATAGGTTGAAATTTAATTGTTCTGTAAATGAAAGTTGTAAGTTATAGAAAGAAATAGTTGGTGTTGAATGTGGAGAGGGTTTTCTTTGAGAATTTTTATTTATTTGGCACAGAATGCGCTGTTAGTTAAATATCACCAGAGAGGAAGGTGGGAAACCACAAGAACTGTAACCGGTTTGCCTTGTGGATACCAGCATGACAAGGGGTATTTCATATTACTTGCTACACAGTGTCTAATTATTCAAGGAGGAAACAGCCATTTCTTGGAATGTCCCCTGACAAACTGTATACTGGTTTTGACCGCCTCAATTTGTTTCTGAGAATTGCCAATATTAAGCTGAAAAGTGAATTAACCAACCAATGGGATGCTTCTAAATAATCTGGATCCTTTGCAAAACATGACAAGCATCTATTCAGTTGATCTTCCTGTCTGATAGAAGATTGAAGCTTCTAGCCCCCAGGTATGTCCGCATTCCTATGAGAATGAAATGAAATGGGTGAGAACCATCATCCACAAGAGACAGCTCAAAGTGCAGATCTGTCTCACCCTGAAATTATAAATCTATCCTCTGGCAAAGCTTAGTTTTTCCTTCCTGTCTCTAATGTGTCTGATGACTCAAGAAATGTGTGCTGGTGCAAAAAATGGTCAATGTCAGGCTCCTCCAAACTCTTCTAACTTATCAAGAAGCCATGAGACCCTGACTTCCTGCTCTGTGGGATCCAGCTGCTCCCTAGCTGGACATGGTTTCCCCCTTCTCCCTGGAGATTTTCCTACTCCTTGTGACTTGTCCCTCCAGAAGGACTGAATCCAATCCTACTTCTTTCTTTTATTTACTTAATTTTTATTTTACATATATGAGTTCTATATGTATGTCTGTGTATCATGTGTGCACCTGATGCCCGTGGAGGACAGAAGAGGTTATTAGAACCTCTGGAACTGGAGTTACAGATGATTGTGAGCCACTATGTGGAGGCTGGGAATTGAACCCGGGTCTCTGGAAGAGTAGCCCGTGCTCTTAACTGCTGAGCCATCTCTCCAACTCCCAAACCCCATTTACTGTTCTCCCATACTTTCTAACTGGATGTTTTATAGAAACTGATGAAGTGAATGATAATAGTTAAGCAAAAACAAAACAACACAAGTCTCTTCTAGGCCAAGCCAGGCTTCCCTGTTCCCAGCTGTTATTTCTCTTATCTGTCACTTCTATTTCAGCTCCTCAAAGTTCCCAGTGTCAACTGGCTGAGGAGTCACCATGCCTCGGTTTCTCTCTTCCTTTTTGTTTCTTGAGGTATATCTGTCACTGGAAAACTTGCCCTTTATGACCATTCTTGGGAATCACATACAAAAGCAATGAACAGCTGGGTGTGATGGTGTATACCTATAATCCCAGAACTCAGGATGCTTTGGGGAAGGATTGTTGTGAGTTCAAGGCCAGGATGGACTTACACAGTGAAAACCTATTGTTAAAAACAAACAAATGAAAGAAATCCCCCCACACACAAAAAAAGGAAAAAAGGAACAGCTGGTTCTGTTCTGACAGTCGGGGTCCCTTGATGTAATCTCTGCTGCTTCCTCTGTCCCCTGCACTGTCACTCTAACCTCATGTGACCACCAGAATACCTGGTCTTGTCTTAGTGACATGATGTAGATTCACAGGAAAGGTGATTTATCAGAGGAAAAAGTGACTCAAAGATTCATACACCTTACTATTATAAAAGAATGGCTGAGAAAATGATGGACTACGGGCCAAAGTGCTTAAGCAATTGTTTTGTTACAAACATGAAGTTTTATGAAATATAGTCATCCATACTTATGTATTCTCTGCCTTCAAGTGACAGTGGCAAGTTGAAGTGTTATGACAGACAGTGTCCAGCCCTTGAAGTAGAAGGCCTGACCTTCAATAAGAATCATTTATTGATCAATGTCTTAGAAGATGCCACCATGAGAGAACATCCCCACTACAGAAGAAACAAACAAACAAACAAACAAGTACTACTGCTCTGTTTCTGTCCCTATTAGAAATTTCCACCAGAACAGTAGCTGCTCTCTCCCAAAATAAAACAGATTTTGGTCTCACAACTTCCTACTGAATGCAAGGTCCCTGACTCCTGTCTTCTCACGAGATCTTTCTCTCCAGCTACCATCTCTAACCCTGCTTACATAAACGTTCAGCTCTTCCCACTGTTTACATAGACAACCTGAGGGGAGGTCTGGGATTTGAGCCTGTAGCCTGCTATCTTCCTCAGGAGGGTGTAAGGAAGAGGAGGCTGCAGGAAATCCTGTACTCTGTGGTCATCTCATAGCAAACCACCTGTTACACCTGCATCAGCTCATCCCTGAGTGGAGGCTTGCACCCGAGTTAACTCCTGTGTTCCTCAATCTTTACATGTTCTGAATCCAGAACACTCCTTGACATTCCTTTGTTCTGTTCTGATTTGTTTTAAATGGGTTTTCTCTCTGCTCCTCTAGTCATCTTACAAGTCATTCTGTAGACCAGGCTGGCCTCCAACTCACACAGATCCACCTGCTTCTGCCTGAGTGCTGAGATTAAAGGCATTAATACCAGTCTCAGGTAGGAAGTTTCTTTCTCAGCTTTTCTGAGGGACATTCATCTTAGGGCTTCTGCCTCCTGTCCTCTCTGGGAGTCATAATCTCCTCAGGACTTTTCTCTTTTCTATTACCATTTACCATGCATTTTCTAATAGAATTGAAGTCACTCTCAAGAGGGTCCTGACTCACAATACTTTGAGAGCAAAAATCAGATGATCAGGGTCTGGACTAGTTGACATTTAGATAACTTTTCATCTTTAGGGTGTTTGAACTGATGAATTTTTTTGACAATAGAAACAAGACCTCACTTTTAAGTAAAATTAGAGGTAATAATCTATGATTGTGTTTCCTTTTTAGACACAACTGTATTTCCTTCCGAGTTATCAGAGAAGACACTGAGTGCTGTTGAATGGAAACACTAACGTGATGTCAAATGAGAGAAAGTTACTTACAATAGAGGAACAAAAGAAACAGGGAAGGAGAGAAGAAAAGAAGAAACCTATGGGATGATCCTGAGAAAGTTGATCTTCTTTTGAGATATGAAATGTTTCCCAAAATTGAATGAGTATCAGATGAAACAGTAAAGGTGGAGGAGCCCTGAAAAGTAGATTATGCCCCTCCAGATATGCCTGATTATTTAACTTCCTGTGATTTTTTTTTTGTCTTTAATTTACTCCCTTGCAAAAGCTAATGTTCCTTGGCTGCAGCACCTGAATTTTTCCTTGCTTCTGTCCTAATCTTCTTTTTGGACCTGCTCCAAATGGAAGGACTATTATCAGCTGAATGTATAACAGACCGAGTGGTATAAGGAAGGTTGGGCCGACAGCAGCCCAATGAGCATCATAAACAGGGGTCGATTCTGCACCTCAATTGACCCAGGTGAAGTCCTTACATTATAGAAGGCAACATGATACACACAAACAGAGGCCCCTGGTGCCAAATTAGGCCTTTGGCCTTGTGTTGCTACAATTGTGTTGTTGATTAATTTCAGTCAACTTCACAGATCATCTCTTTGAGGAGAGGAGGTCCAGAAGGAAGAGTGAAACAGAAGAGAGGGGATCTTCAGGTGCTATAGCACAGGGGCACTAACTTCCTCAAGGAAGTAAATTAAAAGGCAAAATGCAAGTGGTTAAGTCTGTTACTATTCAGATTATTGAGGACTTGTTGGAGCATCTGAAGAAAAAG
Organism: Peromyscus aztecus; assembly: GCA_902168405.1. Lineage (NCBI taxonomy): Eukaryota > Metazoa > Chordata > Mammalia > Rodentia > Cricetidae > Peromyscus > Peromyscus aztecus. The sequence continues at coordinate 23,624 of CABHPQ010154297.1, read as the reverse complement.
TTTGGGGATGGCGGGACAGCTCAGTAGATAAAGGGCTTGCTGCCAAGCCTGATGACCTGGGTTCAATCCCTGGAACTCATATGGTAGGAGAGAACTGACTCTCTGATATCCACATACGTTGCCATGGGGCATGAACAATCCCCCCCTTGCTAAATAAATAAGTGCACAAATAAATGTAAATTTAAACTTTTTTTTTTTTTGTTAAGGAACAAGTTTAGGAAATGGTTTTATTTGGATTGTCACTCAAAGGAAATATCGGTCTGGGCTTTCTGCCTGCTTATCAATTTATCCTGTGACGGATAGCTTTGCTTGCTTTTACTGTACATATAAAGCAAGGAGGCAATTCTAATTTGCTCAGCAATACGTAACACAATTCTTTTTAGAAAAGTCAGCAGTGGTGGAGAAATAGCTTTGAACACTGTTTTTGTATTATTGTAGATTTTTGAAAAATGATAAGGAGATTATTTGCTGAGAAAACACTAGCCCAGGAAGAGAGCCCCAGCTTGGGCCTGTTTTGTTTTGAAAGTGGCTTTCAGTTCAGCCTGACTAGCAAGATAACCAGGCAAATGATTCATCAGGCTTATAGCTCAGCAGGTGCATTGCTGTGTACCCAGCCAAGGAGCTTTCCACAGCTCACTTCAAGCTGTGATTTTTCTCTGTGTGGCAGGACTAGGGGAGGATGGCTCGGCTCTCAGTCTGCCTCTTACTGGTGCATCCCACATCCCTCACTCAGTTCTGCTCAGGATATCTTTATTAAATACTCATGTGTGACTGACAAATGGTCCTGGCTGCTGGTGGGAGTGCAGGTAGGTAAAGAAAAGGATGAATAGAGAAAAGAAAGATTGCTCTTGACTGAAGGAATTTGATATGATTAGAAAATCAGTTTTGTCTCATGAGAAAAAAACAAAAATTTCAACTAAAAGACATATCTAAAATCAAAGACAAAGGATATAACAGTAAATTAAAAGAAATAAAACAATTCTCTGAATTGGAATGGTATTCAATAATTAGGTAGACATGAGTGTATATATAAAACTGACATGTACACTCACAAATTAAAAATCTACATACTCAAATGTCAATTCTAACTAGTTCTGAATATGGAATTATGGGTAAACTTTTTCTTTATTTATAAAATTTTGCCTCTCACAATGAACAAAGTTGCCTTTTGACAACAGGAAAAGAAATATTTCAAAATCATCAGAGAAAGGAATGGGGGTACAAGTGGGGTCTATAGACCTAGCTCTCTCCGGGGGAGAAACTTGACTTATACACTGAGATTTCTCATACTTCCAGGGTGTAAACCAACATTTCTATCTCTCCTGGCCACTGTGTAATGCTTACTATTAGCTTGAAACTGCTACGGAAAAGGCAAAGAGAAACTTGGTTTGTTTTTCCATGGCTTGGACAAACTGCAAATAAATGCAGTTTTCCTTTTTATCAATTTGTTTCCTAATGTATCTGAAGATGCAGCTAGCTAGTGAATCTTAGTGCCCCTAATAACAACTTTGGCACACCAGGCAGGAGGTAAATGACGTCCGATTGCTGTAGTTAAATGCAAGGTAATCCACAGATTTGGGGAGCTTTTCCCTGGTTCTCTCACCCTTGGGCATCAGCTGCCGATCAACCCTTACAGACAGCTGCCTATTGATTCTCACTGGCAAAGGGCCTTTTTTAGATTTTGACATGGCATTACCTGTAAAGAATGCTCTACTCATTCACTTATGTGATTTGGAGAGTGTCTGATAAAAGAACTCATGGTCTGAAGTGAGGTTTGTTTTGGGCTCTTTGTGAAAATTTGTGAAGAAGGTGCATTCGAAACACCTGCCATGTGAGGGCTGCGTTGAGCCGTTTGCTGAGCTGTTGTTTGGTTATATAACATTGAAGTTCAGATTTTGTTTAGCACAATGCTCACTTACTTCTCTTTTTTTGCATAGCCTGTTTTTTGATTTTTGATTTTGGTTTCATCTTTATTTCCATGCTTGGGATGTGAAAGCCATTTGGATTCATCTTGAGTCACATTGAAATACCAGCTAAAATGAGATAAATGATCTCTCTTGTTTCAAGCATCAACACTGTTTGGGTGGCATATTTATTGCAGAATAAAGATTAAGATTATTAGAAAACTTGTCTTCCTATATTTAAACTTGAGTACATTTTGAGAAGTCCTCATTACATTTTGTGTACACATGAGAGGTGGTTTTATGAAATATATTTATTAGATACAAATATATCATGTTATAAACATGAACATTTAAGCAACCCCAATACACTATGCAATCTCAGTGGCTATTCAGGAGACAAATCCATATACTATCTAAGAGTGTACCCAGAATTAATGAAACCATTTTTATGTGTGCCATTTTGTGTATTTGTCTCTGTTTATGATGATTAGCTCGAGGTTGAAACTTTGATGGCTAAAGCAATAAGCAATTCAATGCAATAAAATTATTCTAAATGGTAGGAACACATATGCACAACCACTTCCAGACAATTCACAGCCCAAACCAGTGCCTAGTCTAGAACCATAGCCAGAGCCAAAGCCAAATCTGGAGTAGGAGCCAGAACTAGATTAAGAGTAATTGCCAGAGCCAGAGCCAGTCCAACTGGCAGATCTAGAATCGTCTTCAAAATCAGAGAAGACAGCAAAGGGATCATGAACCATAGAGGAACTTCCAAAGGTAAGGCAGCTTTCTAGGAGCTGGGATAGGAATACTAGAGACAACAGAAGGAACCCCCAAATAAGGGTCATACCCTTAGATAGTGTACAATGTTACAGACAGTTATTTATCCTCAAGGGAATTCTGAGAGTGTAACTTGATACCCCGAATAACCAGCCAAATAGAGGAAAATGATACCTCAATCATATAACCTAGTCTTTCCAGAACATTACAAATGACCCCACTGAAAGAAGATAGATGACCCAATGAATAAATAAATAAATAAGTAAATAAATAAATAAATAAATAAGAAAGGAAGTTAGGAAGAACCCCATAACAATAGAATTCCTGATACACAAATTCCAGTGGAAAAACACAGGTAACACACACACACACACACACACACACACACACACACACACACACAC